>JAUMHI010000252.1:258454-277127 GCA_032359435.1 Enteromius unitaeniatus | reverse complement strand
CTGTCTCTGTCCCTGAGCGCTGTCAGTACAACAAACACACACATGCATGATCAGTGTTACTGATATTATACTCTCACTTGTCAAGTAAAGCTTTATTGTCATTCTGCTACATATGTGGACATATAGAGGAACGAAATGTCATGTCTCGCAGGACCTTGCTGCTACATACTAGTTACACATAGATAAACATACAGCAATGCAAGCATGTGAAAAACAATAGATCTATACAACAGTTAACCATATGACTATACATGTACTATAAATACTGGAATTACTATACCTGGTTGAGTACACATACACAAACTGAGACTGTATGAGAACTTTACATAAATGCTGTACATGAAATTGTGTCGCCTTATTGAGCGACATGATGTTAGTGGACCAGGTGAGATCCTCTGTAATGTGCACCCCCAGGAATTTAGTGCTGCCGACTCTTTCCACGGTTAAGCCGTCGATGGTCAGTGGGGGGTGGTCAACAGAGTTTCTCCTGAAGTCCATCACAACAGGTTGTTAGCACCACACCATTCAGCCAGCTGGTGCCACTTCCTCTCTGTTATGTGTTTCATCATTGTTGCTGATGAGGCCTATGTGGTTAAATCTGGACTTAGCAGTGCAGTCGTAAATCAGCAGCGGACTGGCTGAGGTCTTCCAGTTTAAAAAGTCCAAGATCCAGTTGCAGAGGGAGGTGTTAAAGCCCAGCAGGTTTAGTTTGTGGACGAGTTGTTGTGGGATTATTGTGTTGAGTGCTGAGCTGAAGTCAATGAACAGCATTCTCAGTCGCTTAACCAGCCTCCTTTTATACAGGACATCCACAAAGACCAGCCGTACTACGACATTCCTGACACTCCGTACAGAATAACTGTCCCGGACACACATGAGGCGCGAGAGGTGAGACAGACACAGCCTCTGAGCCCTGGATATGTGCTCCGTCTGAGTCCAGGGTTTTGAAATGATTTGTGTTTGTTGTCCAGAGCATCGTGAAGGACTTTGCCGCCCGCTGTGGAGAGATCTTGAAGGAGGCCATGAAATGGGCCGCTTCAGTCACCAAATCACATCTCCAGGTCAGTAGAAGCCACTCATAATTTTTCAGTCCCATCTGCACTTTTGGAAAGAAAAAGCTATTAAGAAAAATATATGTTACAATTAATCAGATTTGTATTAATAATAATAAACTTGACTTGGTAAAGCATATTGAGCAACCTCTTTGTCATGTGCTGTTCATAATTTGATTGATTTGACTGTAATATGATTATTATGTTTTTATGTTGAAAATGTCATACTGCACAATATTTGTGTGATATCTGATACGTTTTATTTTTCAGGATTCACAGATGAATAGAAAGTTCAGAAGAACAATGTTTATTTGAAATAGAAATCTAGAAAAATAAAATGTGCAGCACAGGTATATTTATAGCAATAGCCAACAATACACTATATGGGTAAAATGACAAGCAAAAATCATTAGCATATTATGTAAAGATCATGTTTCATGAAGATACTATAAATTTCCTAGTGTAAATATATCAAAACTTCATTTTTGATGCATTGCTAAGAACTTAATTTGGACAACTTTAAAGACCATTTTCTCAATTTTTAGATTTTTTACTCCCTCAGATTCCAGATGATCTTGTATCTCTGCCAAATATTTATTCAGCTTTCAGATGGTGTATAACCAATTTAAAATTTACCCTTTTGACTGGTTTTGTGGTCCTGTGTCACCTACAGTATGTCTTTACTCTCACTTTTGTTCAATTTAATGCATCCGTGATGAATAAAAGTATTAATTTCTTTGTGTGTGTGTGTCTCAGGAGTATCTGAACAAGCATCAGATCTGGCTGTCAGGTTTGTCTCAGCACACGGGTTTGGCGATGGCTACCGAGAGCATTCTCAACTTCGCGGGATACAACCGTCAAAGCACGACGCTGGGGGTGAGACACACACCTGACCCGAGTCTCTATTATACACACACACACGTCCTGAAGCTAACAACTGCTGTGTCTCACGGTAGATAACTGAGGTTTTTGTCCAGATTAAGGTAAGACGGTAGCAAGTCTTTAGAATAAAATCCAATCATCAGATGTCTTTAGTAAAACTACTGATTTATTCCACATGGCCAGTCAAATCCACTGAATTCAAGAGAATCAAAACATATTGAACTTCTAGATTTTTTTTTTTTAATAAATAATGACAGAATTTTCATTTTTGGGTCAACTATTACTTTAAGCATAAACGATTATAAATGTAAAAATGTTCATATATTTGAATATTTATATAATGTAATTTTATTTTATATTAAATATCATATTTTATGTTAATATTATTTTAATATATTTAAATATTTGTACAAATCTCAAAGTCAAAACATATTACTGTACGTACATATACACTGATATAACTCTTGAGAATTAAGCATGCTTGTCTCATTCTTTACAACTTTGTACAACTATGCAATCATTATGATTGTATAATTATATGATGTATAAATATTAATTTTGATTTATTTATTTAGTGCACAGCACTGCTCTTTAAGGTCTTTAACAGACTGAATTGCTGTAAAGCTGCTTGGAAACAGTGTGTATTGTAAAGATGCTTTTCACAATATACAGCTTCAAACTAACCAGATATTTCAGATGTGATCCCAGCTAACACACTCACTGCATTCACTGCGTGTGATATGGATTATTCCTGCAGTCATGCTTTAGAAATATTCATTAACACTGCTGTATTCATTTGAATTTAGCTCTTGTTTGTCTTTTTATGTATTTATTTATTTTTTGCATGCTATTTTGCAGAATGTCGTGTGTACAGTAAATGTGTGTGGGCATTATTTTGTCATTTAATTTATTTGTGCCGTTATATCATTGCGTCTCTGCTAACCACTGGCTGCTAACTCATCTGTGTGTGTGCTGTGATTGGCTGGCGGCGGATTGGTGGGTGTGGCCTGTCGTGTGCTCCTCCCCCTCGCCCCAGGCAGCTTTTCCTCAGGTTGGTTCTGTTTCTGTTGTCGTCGCTTCTTTCATTGGCTCTGTCTGTAACTCATTTTGTCATTTATAAGCCAGTATATGTTGTTATCACAGCGGTAGAGCGGTTAGCTGCTGCTGCTGTCTTTATAGATTAATGAATGTGTTGTTGTCAGAAATGTCATTAGTAATGTTTGCAGGAGGTTGATTTAACTGGTCAATTTCCATCATTCCCAGGTTACCCAGCTGACGGAGCGACCCACCTGCGTGAAGAAGGACTACTCCAATTTCATGGCGTCCCTCAACCTGCGTAACCGCTACACTGGAGAGGTAAACTCATTAATCAAAAATATTTTTTTTTTGCACATTATTTATGTTTTATGCACTTATTGTGCTAATGCATGTGTGTGGGTTTTTTTTTCTGTCTTTTATCTTTATTTAGGTTTTTTTTTTTTATATGCTTTTTAAAAAATTCTCCAGTTATGAATTTCCTTTTTTTTGTTTATGTATTTTCATGCATTTCATGCGTTTTTTTATGTATGCAATTGTTCATTTATAGTTATTTATGCACGATATGCACAATTTTATTTTTCTTTAAATTACAGAAATGTAAAAAAGTTGTCATTATACAGTCATCATTCTGTAATTTAAATTACATTTAAACAAATATTTAATTATTTTAAATTGTATTTTAAATGTGAATATTATAGTAGTATTATGTACTGCTTAATAACATGTTAAATATATCACCATTTTCAAGGTATAAATTTTTTTACTTCTCATGTTTTTGTGAGTTTTCTGTTTGCATCAGTGCTATAAGAGGTCAGCATTTGATCGTGTATGTGTGTGTTAAGGTCGCTGGGATGCTGCAGTTTGCTGAAGTGACGCACAGTGAGTCAAACCTCAGCAAACTGATGGTTTCTCAAATGAGTGAAGCTCTAGACGCCAAAGACTCGGACGCGTTCACGCAGAACATGTTCAAGATGACCGCTCTGCTCATTAGCACTAAAGGTAGCGCCCAGTCGATCATATGGACCGTTTTGAATGCAGATCATGTTTGAATGACCCACAAACATCTGTCTCAGACTGGGACCTTCAGCTGCTGCATCACCTCTGCTGGTCTCCTCTGAAGATGTTCACGGAGCAGGGCATGGAGACGGCCATCGCCTGCTGGGAGTGGCTGCTCGCTGCTCGTAATGGAGCTGAAGTCCAGGTAAGACGCTGAATGCAGGGTTATAACGCTGCTGTGAGGTCAAAAGCGCTCATTGTGTGTGTGTGCAGTTCATGCGTGAGATGGCGGGTGCCTGGCAGATGACCGTCGAGCTGAATATGGGCTTGTTCTCAGAGACTGAGTCAGAGGCCGATCCTTTAGCTGCTTCAGAAGAGAGTCAGCCGCTGCCTCGTCCACCCAACGTCACGCCGCATTCGCTCTGGATCGAGGTCTGTATCGCACATAAAAACACACTGCCATTTTAATTTAGAGGAGTTTAGCATTCTATCAGTGTCTCAGCAATGGATGCTTTGCAGTGAATGGGTGCCGTCGAAATGAGAGCCCAAACAGTTGATAAATGCATCACAACAATCCACACCAATCCATTATATTAAATAATGCCTTGTGATGGCAAAATCTGCATGTTGTTTGTAAATAAATCCATCAATAAATCGCTAACTTTTAACTTCCAGGCTAAAATATATGTCTATATAATAAAGCTGCTTCCAGTGAAAAACTCCAGCCACATACTGTATTTGTTTTGGCTTGTAAACAGTGCTTGATCTGTGCAGATTTCTCTCCTGATTCAGACTAAATGACTTTTTTATTGGAAGAAGCATTGCTATGGATGGAAGAATTGTAAGCTAGTGGTTTAAAGTTGTTTAAAAAAAGTCTTGGATGGTCTGAGAACATTTACATTTATTCATTTAGCAGAAGCTTTTATCCAAAGCGACTAACAGTTGGGGAAAGACAACAAGCAGTTAGTCCTAAAGAGGCAAAAACAATTTAGAGAAGGATCAAAATTTCAGCAAAACGTAATTTTTGGCTGAACTGTTCCTTTTGAGAACTTTTGAACTATTATCTGTGTAAATTGGTCCTTTTTGTCTTCTGGGAAACTTGCAAGTGTCTTGTATATCTTCTAAAGGACAGTACTAAGCAGGAAAAATAATGGGAAGAGTGAAAAAGATGTTTAAACAAAATAAGAACAACTTATACCAACTTTCGTCCTGTTCAAAAGTTTTCACCCCCTAGTTCTTAATGCTTCATGTTTGTTTCTTCATCATTAGTGAATGTTTTCAGCATTGAGCCTCTCAGTTTGAAAACATGAATATGCTGAAAACAAAAGAATGTTCAGGACCCTGGATGATTTTTCTGAAATGTCTAAGAATGGTCATGTCATTACATTCCTCATATTCGTTTTTTGTGTGTGTTTAGTTCCTAGTGCAGAGATTTGAAATTGCGAAGTACTGCAGTGCGGATCAGGTGGAGATCTTCACTGGTGTCCTGCAGAGGGCGCTGTCTCTCAGCGTCGGCGGACCCAAGAGCTGCCTGAACCGACACGTAGCTGCTATAGGACCCCGATTCAGGTGATGCTGAAAACACTATGGGAAAAAATAAAACTGAAATCCATTATAACTGCAATATTTAATCCACCTTGTCAGTATCACACCACAATATGATTCATTTCTTGTTAATGGGCTTTCATTCTGTTGCAAAGGCTTCAAAAGGTGTTCTTTAATTTTTCTTTCGTTATTTATTTTTTACATTTTCACTCTTTTTCACTGACAAAAATTGTGCTCGTTTAAATCTGATGCTGCACAAAATGGAATGCATCAAAATTAGTGTTGTTGCAGTTTTCTGCAATAATAACAATATGCTTAGCATTTAGTATGTGGAAACTATTATGCATTGCTTTACGCAATATAAAGTGGCATGAAAATGAATGAAATTTGAAAATGAATAAATATTTGTAAGTTATGATGTGGTTATTTAACAAAAATAAAATTCAATGTGAACATTTTGTAATCTAAGGATTTGTAATTTTTAGGAATCGGCGTGTTAATAAAATATAACAGTGTTATGTGTGGGGAATTGGACTAAACAAGTTAAGAACAGTTTAACATTTTTTTATGCATTATAAAATCGAGACTTTACATCAGTGGTTTTAGCATGAAAACAAAACAAACTATTTTTTTTTCCGACAAGCTCTACCTGTCTGTCAATACATGCACCATTATATTACTGCAAAAATGAGTAACTATTTTATTTCTTATTTAGCACAAATTTGAGAATTATAATAGTAGTAGTAATCAATATTTAGTATTTGGTGTTGTATATCATGTACGTGTGTGTGTGTGTGTTTTAGGCTGCTGACTCTCGGTCTCACTCTTCTTCATGCTGATGTGGTCACTAACGCCACAATCCGTAACGTCCTGAGAGAGAAGATCTACTCTACCGCCTTTGATTACTTCAGGTGTGAATATCAGTGCAAAACAAGAGGAGTATTGAGTTTCTCACGCAGGTATCTGACTGCTCTGTGTGTGTGTGTTTAGTGTTGCTCCACGGTTCCCCACGCAGCCGGAGAAACGCCTGCGTGAAGACATCAGCATCATGATCAAGTTCTACGCATGTCTGCTGTCGGATAAGAAATATCTCACCGCTACTCAACTCGTCCCTCCAGGTGAACAAACTCCATCATAACACACCTCTGTGATCTTCAGCCCAAATACTCTTCATAAGTGTACTGTTAATGGTGTATTCATTGAGTTTGTGATATGAAGCAGCTTCGGCAGTGTCCTCCCTAATTTTAGTTCATTATTAATTTGGGCTGCAACATACAAAATTACCATATTTTGCTATAAGTTTTATTGCAAATTTGAATCGTGTTCACTGTCTGTTTGATTACATGACATTAACCACCTACATAGTTTTTACTGTACATTTCTGTTCTATGCGCATCAAACTTACTACTAAATATAACGTAGAAACTTTAATTTTCTGTAAAGCTTTGCATCGTGAGAAGCTCTATACAGTAAACGTGAATTGAATAGTTTAATATGTGTTGTGCGTCAGATCCTCAGGACGTGTCGGTGAACAGTCTGTCTGTGATGGCGGTGACGGACTCTCGGAGCAGTCTGGATGCGGCGGTGGGGTCCAGACAGCAGGCCACACAGGGCTGGATCAACACTTACCCTCTGTCCAGCGGAGTCTCCACGCTCTCAAAGAAATCAGGTTTTTATTTCTCTTTATCAGGCTTTTGGGTTTCTGTTTGTAAGTGCAAAGAGGAGCTTTAACACTTCATACTAAAATCAAACATGTCCCTGAAGCACAAAAATAGTCATAAGCAGCACAGCTATATTTGTAGCAATAGACAACAATACATTGTATGGATCAATATTATCCATTTTACTTGAATTAAAAAAATCCTTAGGATGTTAAGTAAAGATCATGTTCCATGAAGATATTTAATAAATTCCCTACAGTACCATAAATATATTTAAAATTTAGTTTTTGATTAATAATATGCATTGCTAAGAACTTAATTTGTGACCCTGGACCACAAAACCAGTCATAAGGGTCCATTTTTCGAGTTTGAGATTTATACCTAATCTGATACATAATACAAAATTATACATATACTGTAAAACTGAATAAATAATCTGTCAATGGATGTCTGCTTTGTTAGGATATGACCGTATTTGTCTGAGACACAACTATTAGAAAATCTGCAATCTGAAGGAGCAAAAAAATCTAAATAGTGAGAAAATTATCTTTAAAGTTGTCCAAAAGTGTCCAGAGTCACATTTGGACAACCTTAAAGGTGATTTTTTTATTTTTTTTTATTTTTCTTTTTGAATCCTTAGAGTTTAGATTTTCAGATTATTTCAGCGAATATTGTCCTATCCTAACAAACCATACATCAATAGAGAGATTATTTATTCAGATGATGAATAAATCTTAATTTTGAAATGTGACCCTGGTCCACAAAACCAGTCATGAGGGTCAAGTTTGTAGTCATTTAATGACAAATTTGCACGTTTAAAGGTCACACCTTGACATACAGGTAAAAAATGTATTTTGATAGTGTTTCTTTTGACATCGTCGCTAGACTTTAAAATGGACCCAAAACCTTTTATTTAGTTGTGATAGTGTGATTAGTGATCATTTAAGCCTGTATATCAGTGCTTCTCAACTTGAAGGCCCCTGTTGTCCAAGACAGTATATTTTCCCATCAAGATATGAATTTTTGTATAATAGTATTAATATTTGAAATGATCCCTTTTTTATTCCAGTGTATTTTCACATTTTTATCTACTTGACCTAATTTTTGTATTTTATTGTATTTTAAGATATTATTGGTCATGTGCTTCTCGTCAGGTCTGTCAAAGAAGACGAACAGAGGAACTCAGCTGCATAAATACTTCATGAAGCGCCGAACGCTGCTGCTGGCCCTGCTGGTGAGATTATAGTAACCAGTTTTCAGATGAAGTAAATGTTAGTAAGCTGAATATGTGTCTGTGTGTTGTTAGGCGAGTGAGGTGGAGCGTCTGACCACGTGGTACAATCCTCTGGGCAGCCAGGAGCTGCAGATCTCTGCGGAGCAGTCTGTGGAGACCAGCATCAGCAACTGGAGGTCAAAGTACATCAGCCTGACCGAGAAACAGTGGAAGGACAACGTCAATCTAGCGTGGAGCATCTCACCGTACCTGGCCCTACAGCTGCCCGCCAGGTGAGGGACATTGTGTTTGGTGACTTATATTGCATTCAAGGTACAAAGATGTTTGGAAAAAAAGGTATACTTTTATTCAGCAAGGATGCACTAAATTGATAAAAACATGAGAGTAAAGACACTTAAAATTTGACAATTGTTTTTTTTTACTTTCTATTTATCAAAGAGTTTAGAAAATTAAAATGCTTCAAAAATCTTGAGCCGCACAAGTGTGTTCAACGTTGATAATAATCAGAAGTGTTTCTTAAGCAGTAAATCAGTATATTAGAATGATTTCTGAGAATAATGCGACTCGGAAGACTGGAGAAATGATGCAGAAAATTCATCTGAATATCACAGAAATAAATGACATTTTAAAATGCAGCATTGGTGAGCAGAAGAGACGTATTTCTACAAAACATTGAGCTACAGAAATGAATTTAATAACACTTGAATGAACCTAATAATTTTTATATATATAATATAAATCTAGTTATGATTCATATATATATATATATATATATATATATATATATATATATATAAAACCATTTGTGTATGTGTGTATATATATATATATATATATATATATATATATATATATGAATATGTTGTTGTTGTTGTTTTTTTTATTTGTGCTTAAGCCTTCAGACATTTTTTTAATTATGGTTAACTGATGTGTTTCAACTTCTGGTATTAGTGTTATGTGTTAATCAGTCAACTGTTATTAACATCCCTCACCCTCATAAGTAATGCATGAAAGCACAGATAAAACACCACACCACACCAAACATGTCAGCTCTCTTACTTCTCAATGTTTCCAGATTTAAGAACACAGAGGCCATTTTCTCAGAAGTGACCCGCCTGGTTCGTCTGGACCCGGGGGCCGTCAGTGATGTTCCTGAGGCTGTGAAGGTAAACATCCAGAACTCAACACAACCAACTGATCAAATGAGATGGCAACGAAAACTTACTAAACATTAGTAAAATATAAATTGAAATATATATTTCGTTCCTATTGTTACATAATTTGTTTTCTGTTCATATTAGTACTTTATTTATCTTTAAAACCAGTTTGATTTATTTTAGTAAATAATAAATTGGTAAATATTTTACCAATTAAATGAATTGATTCAAATAAATAAATAAAAACATAATTAATAAATAATGCAATTATTTATTTTATAGTTTATCTAAATGTAGTGTTATTTTAATATTTTCTTATATAAGTTCTTTTAAAAATGTATTTTATTTGTTTATTGAAAATACATCTATCCTGTGGTGTGTGTAGTTTCTGGTGACGTGGCACACGATCGATGCTGATTCTCCGGAGTTGAGTCACATCTTGTGTTGGGCTCCGGCTGATCCTCCCACAGGACTCTCGTATTTCTCCAGCATGTATCCTCCGCATCCGCTGACCGCTCAGTACGCTGTCAAAGTCCTGCGCTCCTTCCCTCCTGTACGCATTACACTCATGTTATTATACGTCTTTATCTGTGATCAGTTTGAGTGCTTTTATTAATGCACATTTCTCTCCAATACTTTCAACAGGATGCTATTCTGTTTTACATCCCACAAATTGTTCAGGCCCTCCGTTATGATAAGGTATTGTGTGTGTGTTTTTCTATTCTGGTGGGAACTTAAACCTGAATACACACAGACTCATGGGGACTTGTGTCACAGTGGGGACCTAAAATGAGGTCACCACAGGCAAAGAAGCTAATAAACCACACAAAGGAAGTTTGCAGAATGCAGAAAGTTTCCTGTAAGGGGTTTTCTCTGCTCTGTCAGGTGAGTGCACTAATGATGCTGTTGTGTGATGTTGAGTAGATGGGGTACGTGAGGGAATACATCCTCTGGGCGGCACAGAAATCTCAGCTTCTGGCTCATCAGTTCATCTGGAACATGAAGACCAACATCTACACAGATGAGGAGGGACACCAGAAAGACCGTAAATACAGCTTCTCCTCACGATAATGAGCTTTAAATCATGTTTTTACAGAGAACAACAACTATATTAGCGTCTACACAAACAAATCGTGTCATGGAGTATTCTGCAGTTTTTATTATTTATTATTTTAGCACATCATGGGAAATGTTGCTTTGGCAACTGTTTTATTTATTTATTGATGATTATTATTATTATTATTATTTACATTTTTCAATTATCGGTTACACTTAAATATAAGTTACACAGAAGACTTTGATTTCCTCTGGATGTATTCGGTCAATGTTTCCATCGTTCATCATCTAAAAAATAGTTCTGAATGTTATTCCAGTTGTATTGTGATGTTATTTTATTAGTTGTGGAGTCTGCTATTAAACTCCATTACTTCATTCATTATTGTTCTTAAATGGCCATGAGCCAGTGCTCTTTGCTGATGTTTGCTGTGGTGTTTTGTAGCTGATATCGGGGATCTTCTAGAGCAGCTGGTTGAGGAGATCATCGGTTCTCTCTCGGGTCCAGCTAAAGACTTTTACCAGCGCGAGTTTGACTTCTTCAACAAGATCACCAACGTCTCAGCCATTATAAAGTACTGGAAACATCTCATCCACAGCACCTCCTGATTCAGGCTCTAGATGGCGCTGATTGTTTATGTTTGAAGCTGAAATCTGTGTTGTTCATGTTTCAGACCGATTCCTAAAGGAGACGAGCGGAAGAGAGCGTGCCTGAGAGCTCTGTCTGATATCAAAGTCCAGCCAGGTCTGAGTGTGATCTGAGTGTATCGGTGACTGATATTTCAGCCTCTTTTCATGATTTCAATTGCATTTGTGTTTCTCAGGATGTTATCTGCCCAGTAACCCTGAAGCTATAGTGCTGGACATTGATTATAAATCAGGAACACCGATGCAGAGGTACGATCAGCGCTCAGGATGTGTGTTAGATACACAATAACAACAGTAATCTGTGTGTGTTTTCTCTCTCAGTGCTGCCAAAGCACCGTATCTGGCCAAATTCAAGGTGAAACGCTGTGGAGTGAGTGAACTGGAGAAAGAGGGTATGCTGAATATTACAGTATTACACAATATCGTTCTGTAATGATTATGTGTAAACATGATTAAAAATCATACAATACAGACTTTTAAGTAAGTTACTCAATTTATTTTGTTAAGTAAAAAATGTAAATGTAATAAGCTAGAAATTGAGTTTTGTTTTGGGATGTAACGGTATCAAAATTTTAGGGTACGGTAATACCTCGGTATGAATGGCACGGTACGGTATTTATTGAATCATTTAAATAAAAAACAAAACTAATTAAGAGGCTCAAAAAAAAGTGGCAGAAGTGTTTGTTAAACAGTTAACATGAACACTGAACAAACATTAGCCATCTATCTGTTAACTTTGAAACAGGAACTTCAATTTTAATAACAAAAAATTATTAAACCTTCCACACATCCGATTTAAAACCCGCTTTAGATTGCTAGATGACGTCATATATTAATTTACATATTCATTACGTCAGTGCGTCATGTTACCTTGCTTCTCTGTGTCAACATAATGCACCCTAATTCTCAATATAACTGTTTGCACTGATATTTTTAATGGTTTCTGTTTCTGAAAAACAGAATGAATATGAAATGCACGCCATTATAAGGCGGACTGAACTAGCTCTACCTTACAAGATGTTAGTCTAGATTAAAATCCTTATTTATAATCGCTGCCTCTCGTTCGCTCCATGCGCCTGAGCAAACTTTTCTCAGAAGACCTATCATTTTATTGAGTCATGCGACCACGGTATTATCGAAAACATTTGATATTGCAGTACGACGGTATTTACAATACCGTTATATCCCTAGTAATTATATTATCAAAAATAATTTTGAGATACAATCTTGGAATCAGAAGGATAAAGTCAAAAAAGATAAAAGTCTCGCGATTTTTTAAAAACTAAGAACATTATTATTTTCTTTTTCTAGTTACGTCTCACAATTCAGACTTTGCAGAATAACATGTTTATATCTTGCATTTCTGGAAAAAAAAAGAATTGTGGGTTGTTGTTGTTGTTTTTTATCACATGGTGGAAACACCCTATACAAAACAGATAAATAAATGAAAGGGTAACAATTTCTAATAAGGTTTATTGGTTAACATAAGTAAACATGAACTAGGGCTAAACAATACTTCTAAATTAAGCTTTAATTAAATAAAAGTCCTGTGTGTGTCTGTAGGTTTGCTGTGTCGCTCAGACTCGCTGGATGAAGCTCAGAGTGGAGAAGAAGCACAGAAGATCTGCTGGCAGGCGGCCATCTTTAAAGTCGGAGATGACTGCAGACAGGTAACCCTCACGTTAAACACTGAAATCAAAGTGCACAGCAAAAACAAACGCTGAAATGATAAAGATGGGGGTGACTGTTAAAGGGTTAACTGATATGATAAATCTGTTACATGGGGGGTAAAAAAGTGTATGATGTAAAAATTTATATTTAAGTGGAAAATGTTGTATTTATTGATTCAGATGTTTTTTCTCCTCTCTTTATTTTTTTGGAATTCCTCTCTCCAGGATATGTTGGCGTTGCAGATCATCGGTCTGTTTAAGAATATTTTCCAGCTGGTGGGACTTGATCTGTTTGTTTTTCCATATAGAGTAGTAGCTACAGCACCAGGGGTGAGCTATTTTATTTTTAGTATGTTTAATGTTGCAAATAATTACTATCTATCTCTCTCTCTCTCTCTCTCTCTCTATGTGTGTGTGTGTGTGTATATATATATATGTATGTATATGTATTTAACATTATTTATTTTATTTTTTATTTACTTTAGGTTTTCTGGCATCAGACAGTTTTTGTGTGTTTATTTTTCCCTCCACCAATTTTGAATCAAAATTTAGCTTTCATTTTGGGCAGGTGTTGGCATAATGCTTTCGTGGTTGTCCTAGTGACTTTGCGGAGAGATGTGTTCAGACTTAAAAACATTTTTTTTTTCCATGAAGACTCTGCTACTGACCAGTGCTTTTTTTCCTGTGACTATGTTTATTGGTTGTAAATCTCAGTGAAGCAGCACATGATTGTTTCCTGAAGGGACAGACACTCACTGTACTGCATATTAATTCCTATTCATCTGTATTTGCTGCTGCTGATCTGCTGTGTAATATTTGAGATGTGTGGCACCAGCAGCTGTAGATTTCACACTGAAGTTGTTCTTATATCTGGATGTTGTTGTTTAATGTGTTTTTCTCACAGTGTGGTGTTATCGAGTGCATCCCAGACTGTAAGTCCAGAGATCAGCTGGGACGACAGACAGATTTTGGGATGTATGATTATTTCCGGAACCAGTATGGAGACGAATCCACTCTGGCCTTCCAGAAGGTGAGAATAGGCAGTTAGGGGGTAATCATTACATAAAATGATTTAAAATCATACACAATTAGCTTTAAAATTATACTATAAATCAATATATTTCCTATTTTAATTTTTGTCAGTTTAATATTTCAATTGTTTTATTAATTCATTTGTTCATTTTGTTCATCAGACTTGGAAAACTTGAATATATGAGGAACCACATTTTAAAAGTGTGTTCCAGATCTGGAAAAATAATTTCAGTAGTTGTAAACCTGTCCACTAGAGTGTGATTTAAACATGATTAAAAATCATACAATACAGACTTTTAAGTAAGTTACTCAATTTATTTTGTTAAGTAAAAGAGATAAATGTAAGTACATTTACAAAAATGTAATAAGCTAGAAATTGAGTTTTATTTTGTTAATTCACCAATAACTGGAAATAGAACATGCAGATTCATTTTCAGAACTCCTTTTTTTGTTTACAGTAATCAAAAACAAAACTAGAGCTAGGGGCATTTGAATATGATATGTTTAGTTACTTTTTCATTTAAATGCATTTAGCAGACATTTTTATCTAAAGTGAAGCCTGCTGTTAAGAATGAAGGCCTCAAGTCTCAAAATCTTTCAGTAATGAGTATTTTTTGGGATGTTTTAGCTCAGTGTCTCTCTCGTGTGTGTTCATCAGGCGAGGTATAACTTCATCCGTAGCATGGCTGCATACAGTCTGCTGCTCTTCCTGCTGCAGATCAAGGACAGACACAACGGAAACATCATGCTGGACAGACAGGGACACCTCATCCACATCGGTGAGACGTCCAACAGTAAACCGAGTTTATCATGCGTGTTTCTAATGCGTGTGTGTGTGTGTGTGTTTCAGATTTCGGCTTCATGTTCGAGAGTTCTCCGGGTGGGAATCTGGGCTGGGAGCCGGACATCAAACTGACCGATGAGATGGTGATGATCATGGGCGGGAAGATGGAGGCCACACCCTTCAAGTGGTTCATGGAGATGTGTGTGCGTGGATACCTGGCCGTCAGGTGAGGGTGTGTGTGTGTGTGCGTGTGTGTGTTAGAAACAGAGAGACTGAGTGTATCTCTGTTACGCTGCAGGCCGTATATGGATGCTGTGGTTGCCTTGGTAACACTGATGCTGGATACAGGACTGCCCTGCTTCCGCGGTCAGACCATCAAACTGCTCAAGTGAGTTCACAACAACTAAGCAGATGGCAAATGAGGTTTATATCTGATTCGTAATGAAAAACATTAGATTTATATTGAAAAAAAATTGAATAAATAAATCCTTGTTCATTCTTTAAATTACTGTACAGAATTATTACGAAAACACCATAAACAAATCATAATAACATAATTATTTAATGGAGACAAATGATTTATTTATTTTTACATTTATTGTAAATGATTAGGTGATTGAATAATAGGCTTTAATATTGAATTGAGTATTAGGCTTTTACTTTATTTTGTCTTCAATGACAAATCAATTTGACATTTCAAATAACGGTTATTGTTAGTTTCTGTATGATTGTTTTTATTTATTTAGTTTGTAGAGATAATATTGTTGTAATTAATTGAAATATTACTATAATTATTTCAATTTAATTACTTGAGTTTGTTGTGAATTCAGCCTTTAATGGTGGTATGGCATTAAATGATAAATGGATGGACAGATAGAAATAGATTGTTTAATGAATGAATAGTTTGTTGATTAGAAGTGAATGGTGTGTGTGTTGTAGGCAGCGTTTTAACCCTGGTGTGAGTGAGAAGGAAGCAGCAGCTTTTATCATCAAAGTCATTCAGAACTGTTTCCTGAGCAGCAGGTCAGTGTCTCTCACACACATTAATGCATGTTGTTCCCGGCGACGTGTTTCAGTAGAAAACAACTGTGCATAACATTAATAAGATGACAAAGTGTTCACTTCTTTCCAGGAGCAAAACGTATGACATGATCCAGTATTATCAGAACCAGATCCCCTACTGAAGGCCAGAGAAACCTGTGTGTGTGTGTTAAAGCTAAATTGCACTGCTGTCTCTGTCTGGTGTTTGTGCACTTTATACACCTGGAATGAGTTTGCATGGATTTCTACACACTGATATCAGCACTTATGAGATGTTTTCTGCACACTGTTTGCTGCATGATGGGTTCAACTGTAAAATAATTACTGTTACATCACTTTTGTGCCATGTTGATTTATATGATGGGATTTTTATTGTCCGTCTTAAAAAAAAATTTCCAGATAAATCATGTAGTTTGTAAACTACAGTGGATTTTGTTTATGGACATGAACGGCCCGCAGACACGTGTCATATTTCAGAGGTACACAGACTAACAAAAATCAGTATTTGATTTTTCTTTTTATTTATTATGATGTAATGGAGGAGAGATGTTTGAAGTGTTGGTATTTCTTGGCGGTGTGAATATGTTCATATTTAAATCATTGTTTATTGATCGGTGTGACTAATCACTCGTTTGTAAGCATCAATTTTCTGCCTCTCGTTTTATTCTGTTATTTATTCTGTGTGTAATATTTAATAAATGCCCTCAGTAGTTGCCTGTACATATTTGTCATGCTTATTTACTGCCATTTTGCACGTGGTATTACATGTAACATAAAAACGAGTTTAAAAAAAAAAAAAAACTCCTCACGTGGTGTATTTAAAAAGTGATATGATCATTCTTCAATGTACTATAACCTCCAAGAAACACTTAATATGTCGTGGTCGCTCTGGAGACATTAATGCTTCGACAGTTTCGACTGCACACGGCTCTGATGTGACACCGAAGCTGATTCTGACGTCTCGTTGTTTATGCGTATGTTTATTCCAGCCACATCACGCATCTCTCTGTGCTGCATTTGTAAAGATACACATTCACCTATAAACATAACCAAAAACCTGTTGCTATGACTTTGTTGTAGTCGCATAACATTGGTTAATGGACACACAGTCATTTTGCAATACTTTTTAAATCAAATATCACCCAAGTTCTGCTCAAATTTCCACAATCACTTCTTTTAATCAGTCAATGTGAAGCCATCTCAGAATCTGAGACTTGTTAAAGTTAAGAATGAAACAGTCTAGTATCGAAAGGAACGGTAGAACTAACATAAGGTTTTGTCTTTTCTTTGAATAATGTCAAAATCCTAAGAATTCAACATTATTCTTCAGAGTCAGACCTAATGATAGGGTGATTAAAGATTGTATTAACTTGATAGAGGCTTGCTCTCTCCGACCTTGTAAACCTGGAAGATGTATTTAAGCTTTTAACGATCCATTTCGCTCTCTTTTGCATGCTTTCAAAGCTGTTTGCTTTTTTGTGACACCTTCGCATACTCTAGACAGGGTCTTATTAAGGAGCAATACATACAGTTATCAGCAGAAGTTCAACGTTTTGTAAAAAGTGAAGACTTTGAGATGCCTTTTTTTACACACTTTTACACAATGTGTAAAATAGCGACACAACTCTACTTTGGGGGACCCTTGACATCACAACTTTTCATTTACTGCTTTGACAGTATGCAGCCACCCTTTGTCGTCTTCCTGTAGCCAAACAAGCAAGTCAACAACTGTGCCAGAGGTTAAGTATTGTTAAATTCTGAAAATGCCTTGAACGGTTGACTCGATCAAATGCAGCCAATTGTCTTGAAGAATTTACTATGAAGCTTTTGATCTTCCAGCACTGTCACTGAAAGTGTGAGAACTTATTTTGTTCGCAGCAAATTAGGAGGCTTTGATATTGAATGTGAACGATTCATTCTGATTAACAACGTTCATCTTAGTTAAATGTTAATTTGTTGTTATGTTGCATTGTAAATGTTAATAAAGTTATTATCCAAATCAAAAGATGTATCTGTTAATTACTGTACTTTATACACATTTATACACATTCACTTCATTGTTAGGTGCATTGAGTTCTACTCCCTCAATTTAATTGGTGTTACAAAACATCTAAAAAGTTTTGTTTCTTACGAACAAGCAGCTTTCTCACTTCACAAGTGTGAAGTACCGAAGTGGTGTGGTTTATTGTGATGTTTTTATCAGCTGATTGGACTCTCATTCTGACGGCACCCATTCACTTTAGTGCATCTGATGATCAAGTGATGCCATGCTAAATTTCTCCAAATCTGTTCAGATGATGAAATCTACATTTTGGATGACTTGAATGTGAGTACATTTTCTTTTCCTAATACATATGAGAGTACATATGAAATGCTGCAGTAAAAAAGATACAAGCTGTACAACTCTTTAAGGAGAGCAGCTTCTTGAGTTTTTTTTTCTTGCCCAAGCAATGCACCTCACTAATTATCACTTCGGACACCATGGTGAATTTAACTGGAAGATAAAATGCATTTTAAGGTGCTAAAGAAACAGCTTTAAAATGCTGACAGCTGTCAATCACATGCTGGTGGGAATTTCTTAGTATTGTCTCTAGTCTAGTCTGTTTGCATAAGAGGAAGGAAGTATGCGTTCTCCAAGTCTCCAAGTCACTCTGATTCTGAACTCTTGCTGGTTTATTGTCATTATTTGTTATGGTTGTTTGAATTAAGCTTATTCACAGCTTTTTCTCAGTGTACATACCCTCATTTACATCATAAAATGTTCAAATGTTTTCATCTATGTTTTGGTAGCAGGGGTAGGCAGCGTCGGTCCTGGAGTGCCAATGTCCTGCAGAGTTTAGCTCCAACCCAGAAAAAAACCTCACCTGCCTGTAGCCTTGA
>JAUMHI010000252.1:226561-244296 GCA_032359435.1 Enteromius unitaeniatus | reverse complement strand
GCTTGTCTTGTATTTAAAGGGGCCGCAAATCAAACAAACTTGTTAATCTTGTGCAGACTGACCACAAGGAGGGTATACGTTAACCTCATGAAATATATTGAATGTAAAAATAGGAAATTGATCGATGAAAATAACTTTTTTGTAGTTCTACCGGATGAAGTGTAACGTTAGCATAATGCAATTGGTCGAATCAGTGTTGTTTTGAGCAAATCAATTGCATTTCCACTGAAAAACAAGCGTTCGAGCTGGAAAATGTTGCCTATAAATAGTATTGTGCACATTCTTATTAAATTCACATCATGATGGAGGATTAAGTTTTTGCGATTGGGGTGCTAATAACTAATAGAACTAATAGTTTACACGACTGCGTTATCTGGAATCTGCTACAGCGGTGGACTACATTCCGATTGGTTGAAGTCGAACCGCGTCATAGCTCATTACCATGAAGACCTGATTTCAACTCTCCTTTATGCTCTGGCCGGTTCCCGCTCCACTTCCGGCCACTTTGACGCTCTCGCCGCCGGCGGAGTGAACACACTGTTAAACTATTTGAAACTTTTCAAACTTTTAGTTCCGACTTTCTCAAGCCAACTTAAAGTCTCGACTTTAAGTCTTGTCTTGACAAACTTTTTTTAATCTAGTTCTATCCTGATAGCTGACAACTAAGTGAAAACCCGGAAAATAAACGAATCGAACTTTGACCAATGAGAAAACAGTTTGCTCGCACGTGACTTGTAATAACTAATTCGGTCCGTTTTGAAACTTTGCAGTGTTAAAGCCAACCGCACCAAGAATAAAAAGCAACGTTGTAATAATTTTATCCCTAACCCTACTCAATACTTTATTTTCATATTTTTCATTATTTTTATTAAGAATAAATGCTTTTCTGATGTGATTTGACATTTAAAAAGGGGGGGAAATTGAGTCGATCATGTCAAAATGAATACAACACAAATTTTACCATCTGCTTCATTGAAGCTGACATCAAATGATATCTTTTGTAATGTTGACGAACCCATTCAGACGTTGGTGGGCGGAGTTAATGTAAATAGCCATTCCCAACAATTGTTGTTTGTTTTATTTGTTATATCACAGGTTAATATGGTAGCTGTATATTCCACTTGAAATCTGCTTTGATTGTTTACGTTGGTGTCATGCAGTATTTACACTCACGTGGACATTTGGAAATTTGTGTCTTTTGCATCTGATTCACTTCGTTTTTTATTCTCACTCCCAGCGGCACAATTTTGGCAGGTAATAATAATATTTCCTGTCAAATCAAAATTGATTTTGTCATCCCGCTCTGGAGAGATTTATTGAACAGCGCAGAGCTCGTGCAAACGTTACACACAATCATAAATGTAATGCAGTATTATTTGAGGTCAGGCTGGACTGAGAGTAAGAGAAACAGTTCAGTGTGAATGTGCTTTATAGTCAACAGGCACAGCAGATGCTCTCCGTTCAAATAAAACGAGCATAAAACCAACAAAAGCACATTTCTGCACAAGAAAGCAAATACATATTTGGCCAAAAACAAATCAAATCAACTCTATTCAGTTGTTTTCCAGCACACACATGCTCACACGACCCAAAAACACTGTTTGGCACAATTCAAAAACTTCTGTTCCCCCAAATAAATAAAAATCAAACCACCAGGATCAGCTGAAATCACCCAAACGCCACCCAGAGAACTGGTCAAAAACATTTAACACAAACACAACCAGCGGCCGATGACAGTCTGAGGCGGATGCCCTGCTTCCAGTTTTCCATGTTAACCTGATTCAGAATAACCTGCTTCTGTCCACGGCACTGGCACTTCTAGAACACGACCGGCTGAGGTCTATAAAAGAGCAGTTGAAACGCAGAAAAGCAATTTACAGTCCTTGTGTGAACAAGTTATGGGAATCGTTTGTGTGCAAATAGAAAAATATTACAATCACTGTGTTAAACAAGTACATTTGGTCAACTAGTTCACCTGCATGAAAATAGATGAATCTGGTGTCAAGTGAGCATAAAAGATGCTATTCACTGTTTTATTAGTGTGTGTGTGTGTGTGTCAGTCTTTATACAATTTATTTATTTATTTTATTAATATTTTGTTTCTGTCATTTTTTTAGTTGTTGTTTTTTTTTTTAAGTAGGTTTTTGGCATAATTCAGTTTGTAAATGTAGTCTTAAAAAGTAGTATTTTCTGCATTTATTATTGAAAAATACAGGAGAAATAGAGGAATATTATTACTATTCAAAATAGCTATTTTCATGTATTAAAATGTAATGTATTTCTATGATGTTCAGCATCATTACTCCAGTCTTCAGTGTCACATGATTTTCAGAAATCATCCTAATATACTGATTCACTGCTCGACAAACATTTCTGATTATTAGCAATGTTGAAAACAGTTGTGCTGCTCAATATTTTTGTGTAAATTTCACTTTTGTGACATTAACGCCTTTGTCACTTTAGATGAATTTAGTGCATGCTTGATGAATACAAGTATTAATTTCTTCTTTTTATTTAATTGCACTGACCTCAAATTTTGCATGATAGTGTATCCACAAAAATATGAACTGTTTTCAGCTTTGATAATAAATTAATCATTCCAAAATTAATCATTACATCACGTAAATAAATTACACTTTAAAGTATGTTACAATATAAAGCAGTTATTTTAAATGGTAAAATAATTTCACAATATTTTGTAAAATTTTACAAACTAAAAATTTATAAAAGTTGCTTTGGCAACTAGCTGAAATAAAATGTTTTAAGTAAAGTGATGATGTTTTTCTGTATGTCTGTCTGTACTGTTACTGTAGGTTACCGCTGTGTTAATGTGTTTATGCTGTTTAATGTACAGTAATGCCATGCAGACTGTCACACACACACGGCTGATTTTAGAAGCTACAGTTAAGGCATCTGTGATAAAATCTACAGAAGGCCAAATTACTCTCACTTAATCAGTAAATAAATGTTTAAATAAATAATAAAGAATTTTAATACTTAATGAAATAATGAAATACATAAATTAAAAAATATTTATACACACACACATATATATATATATATTTTTTTTTTTTTGTATAAGATTATTATATTTAGAAAATTATTTATATATTTATTTATTTACTTATTTATTATTTCATTCATCTATAGCCTATGTAACCATGTGTGTGTGTGTATATATATATATATTATTAATAACTTAATTAAATAATTTATAAATGCATATTTATGTATTTACTTCATACATTTATCAATATAGCCTGTATATGCCATATATATGACTACATATTGATAAATGTATAAATATATATATATATATATATATATATATTCATTCATTCTTTCATTTCCTCCACATTTAGTTTTCAGAAAACCTAAACGTTAAATGCATAAATAAATGCATAAATAAATCAATGAATAAATAACTTAATGTTTATTTGTTTATGAATGTATTTATGTATTTAGTTAATTACTATTTATTTATATATTTCAACATATATTTTCTGATTTAATTTTGAGTAATTTGGCCCTCCATAAAAAATCACCCCAGAGCATCAAGATAATAAAAAACACTTCAAAGTACAAATACGTAAAAATGTTTCCACAGACATTCATCAATAGGTGGAGTTCGTTTGGAAAACATTGCATAATCAGGTTTGACAGCAGGGGGGAGTTCTTCTCTATGAGCTCAGGATGAGAGGACGGCTCTCGTCTGCTTCTCGGCTCTGGAAGGATGAATGCACTTGTTCTAGATCCAGCACGACGTCCAGGAGACGAGCAGCGAGGGCCCGAGAGCGCTCAGATCGGCCCCGCACAGACACTGACTCACAGAGAGAGAGACGAGATGCTTAAACACCGGCTCTCAGACCTGATCTACTGATGAAATCAAGTGTCAAGAAGTCTGAAGAAGAATCACGGCTGACCTGATGACGGCTGACTGGCCTTCAGCGGCTCTTCCTGTTCTACTGCCTCCATTTCCTGTGTCTCCAGGTACTGCTTCCTGTGTCCCAAACACCAGCAGAGTCAGAGTGGATTTCTTCCTTACAGATAATTACCACGCTAGCTATGAAGCACTTGGTTTACTGCAGTTATTGTTCATATTATAATCAATAATATGGTATTGTTTGATTATGGTGGTGGTTCATTTATATTAATCACTATAATATGATATATCAGGCTGAATGTTATGATGATTGTAAATAAATAAATATTTTGAACATAGAAAATAAAACCAAATTTTAGACAAGGTTAACTAAAAACGTCAATGATAAAAGATTAATGATATTAAAGTTTGATAGAAGAATATTTCAATCGTAGTTTAGAGAGTTGAATAGGGCAAAAGTGAATAAATTAAATACCTACATTATGAAACAACAAAATTACTTAAACAAACTAAAAATAAAATGAAAATATTAAAATACAAAGCTAATTAAAAACACTATAACATAATCCTAAAATAAAACTGATTTTGTACGATTAGGATTTCATTCGCTTGATAACAAATAATGATGATATTAATTTTCAGTAGTATTTAACCTACAAATTCTCTATATTCTAATTCTCTATATGTATTATTATACACAAATATTACTATATGTAATATAAGTATAACAGACATTTCTTCACATGCATATACACAACGGAGAAATGTACTAAAACACATTTACGTTTGTGCATTTAGGCAGAGACTGTATCCAAAGGGATTTACATTCAAGATACAATAATAATAATAATAAATAAATAAAGAATTAGAAATAAATAATCAAATGAATTTAAATAACAGTTTTATTTAATAAAAAAAATTATATTTGGCGCTTCTTCATGACATTCACCCTGACAATGATATGCACAATAGTGTAAAATATTTATATACATGCATTTGGAAGATGCTTTATGCTTTTATTCAAAGTCACTTTAAATGCAGTGAATCTATGATAGTAGATTTTTTGATGATGACAGGGCTCCTTGATTTCTGTCACACAGCAGCATCTGCTGGACGTTTACTGTATTACAGCATTACAGGAGTCTGTGTGATCAGGTAAAGACGCTCACAGACACACACCTGAGTTTGTCTCGGCCCTGCAGCAGCTCTTTATAAATGATCTGTGTTTCAGCATCAGGATCTAACGGGTCACTCCAGTCGCCCAGAGTCACGGCCGAATGGGTCCGACTGCAGCCCGGTGCTGACACACACACACACACACACACACACACACACACACACAGAGACCACCGTGAGTAACACATCACATCTAATATTACTGATCTTGACTGAGCATTGATAAAATACATGCTGCATTATTTTAACGCTCATGACAAATAATGCAGTGCAACTGAAAACATCTATGAACAGTCCTTTGTGAGGTCACTGTTAAGTGTCTATCACACACACACACACACACACACCTGTGCGGTCGGGCTGAAGGCAACAGGTCCATTTGTTTCCTCGATGAGCTCCGGGGTGAAACGATGGCAGCATGTGTTCATTATAAATACTGACCTTCCTGATGGCTGATAGCCACTGATTGAGCTCATTTACATTCTGAAACACACACACACACACATATATTATTTCAGTCAAATTTCATGCAAAATATATATATATATATATATATATATATATATAAAATATAAATGCTGTTCTTTTGATGCTACTCTGTTCATCTCTGCATCCTGAAAAATAAAACGTATCAATTTCTACAAAAATATTGAGCAGCACTACTGTTTTTAACATTGATAATAATCAGAAATGTTTGTTGGGCAGTAAATCAGTATATTATTATGTTTTCTGACACTGAAGACTGGAGTAATGATGCTGAAAATATAGCTGCACATCACAGAAATACATTACATTTTAATAGATGTTCTCAGCTATAAACAGCTATTTAATTTCTAATAATATTTCACATTTTACTGTATTTGTTATTAAATACATGCAGCCTTGGTGAGCAGAAGAAATATAAGAAATATAAAGTGTCTCCACCATTACTAAATCTCAACATATTTTACTAAACGTGAACAATTCCTGTAATATTAAATTTAATATTATATTACAGGTATTACTACAAAATGCATACAATTAACAGAATATTAGAGTTTTTTTATTTCATGCAATAGCAGCTAAATTATTGAGTATATCTGACAGGATGATGCTTTATCGTTGTGCAAATGCTGAACTTTGTACATATGGTGCAGTGGAGCGGTTAAAGTAGTCAGTCTGCTGCAGTTATTAGTGGTTACTGTAATGTGTGTTATCAGGTGATACTGTGTGTGTGTGTGTGTTTCACCTTGCACTGCAGGTATGTGGTGTGTAGTTGTCCGTCCGTGTCTTGTGTAATGACCTGCATGACGTTCTGGAGCTGAAAGGCATTTTCATCCACGCGCTCCACCGCGCACACACACGCTATGAGAATAGTGGAGCGAACCTACACACACACACACACACACACACACACACACACTACAGTCTGAATGTGTCTGTGAACTCCAGGGTCAGACAGACAGTCGTATTGTTTGCTATAGTGCATGTGCTCTATATTAAGCATCTCTTTATTCAGACTGACACAAAAGAAAGTAAGTCGCACACACACACACACACACACACACACACACGCATCTCACCTCAGCACTTTCCCAACATCAAAAGCTAAGAGATGAAAATGAAGCTGCTGCCCATGACACTCCATTCATAAAACACACACACACACACCTGCCAGTCGGGGCTCTTGGCGTACGACAGCGACTCTGAGCTCAGCCAGAAATATCGTTTCTTAAAAGTGAAGCGTTTGAGCAGCTGAGGTCCTTCAGCTTTGTGTTTCTGCAGAAAACCTTCCTTCACGATGACTGACGGCAGAAACACAGCTCGCTGAGGAGCTTCACACACTGCAGAGACAACAACACAAACCAGATTATTACTGTAGTCAGTCAAATCTAAAATACACCTGCTTTACATTTAAATTCTGTTTAGTCCTAAGTGAATGCATGCAAAATGATTTAAAAATAAACACTGTAAATAATACACAAAGAAATTAATAATTTTCCCAACAATTTTGATGATTGAAATTGTACAGATTAATATAAAATAATTAAAAAGCATATATGCAAGCATACATAAATGATCAAAATGCAAAATATATAAGATAATATAATAAAAGAAACACAGAGAAAAAACAATGACAAAGTAGATAGTAATCATTTATATTTAAAATCCATGTGGTTTAGGTTTTAATTATGATTCTGCATGCATAAATGACTAAAAGGAAAATGATATATAAAATAAATGTAAAATGAACAATATGAATGTAAGAAAAATATAGATTTTACACCATAAAAGCATTTATAAAGGCATAGACAATTCTATAAAAATAAAGAATAAAATAATAATAAAAATTACTTTTTCAATATGATTGCATGCATAAATAAATAATTATATCAAAATGTATATCAAAATAAACAATAGAATATAATAAAAGTTATGATTTTTCTAATGTGAATGCATGGATAAATGGTTGAAATGAAAATGATAAAAAATAAACAAACAATATAGGATATAATAAAATGAAACATTTTCCTAAATTAATGCATGCATAAATTATGGAAATTAATATTATATCAATATAAATGTTAAAATAAACAATACAGAATATACATTATTTTTTTCAATGTTAATGCTTGCATAAATCATTTGAAATCAAATGAAAACAATAAAATAAATAAACAATATAGTATGTAATAAAAATGTACATTTTTCTTCAATTAATGCCTGCATAAATTTTTTAAAACATATACATATAAAAAACTATTTGTAATATAATCAAAATGACCAATTTTCCAAAATGAATGCATGCATAAATTATTAAAATGAATATATCAAAATAAGTGTTAAAATAAACAATCTAGAATAAAACAAAAATGCACAGAGAGACAATGAGAAACTATGAGAATTGTTTTGCATCCAGTTAGTCTATTTGCATTGGTTGTAGTTTGTTGTGGACAGCAGGTGGCGCTCTGGACTACAGTCAGTCAGACACATAGAGGCTCATATTTCTCTCACACACGTGCAGTTTACAGTCAAACAGACTACAGTAAAGCTTCAGAGTCTGCATGTACTGTACTGTACTGATGTTTGTCTCCTAGTCGTTCTGACGTGTTTAACTGATCAAACACACAGACGCTGAGGACTGAATAAGTTAAGAGTGTAATAGCTGCAGGTGTGACTGTCATCAGACTCTGTGTGTCATGTCTTCACACATGCATTAAATATTAAAGAAGTGTTTGACAGAACGTGTTCAGCGTGGTGTCAGAGTAG
The DNA here is from genome assembly GCA_032359435.1 of Enteromius unitaeniatus. NCBI lineage: Eukaryota > Metazoa > Chordata > Actinopteri > Cypriniformes > Cyprinidae > Enteromius > Enteromius unitaeniatus. Next base: position 235,988 of record JAUMHI010000252.1, on the reverse strand, counting down.
ATATGGTTATGTGATCGCTCAGTCAAGCTTCACACACTCACACACACACGCCTGCTCTTAATCATGGGCTATTGCATTATTTTTGCTATTTCTTTGCAATCAACATTTTATATAAAAACTATTTACATCCTTAGAGAACAAATAAAGAAATATAAAACAATTTTACAAATATAAAATAAGCTATACAAAAATATGCAGTCTACAGAAAAAATAATTTACTAATAAAATAAATAATTATAAAATTAAAATTATTTATTTATATATATATATATATATATATTTCACAATATTAACTTTCAGTTACAAAAGTTATATATTATATAAAATTTATAAAACAATTATTTTTCTCCGGTTATATATATATATATAGTAAATAATATATTTTATATAAATTTCACAATATACATTTTCAAAAATATCACAAGGCACACACATCAAATAATTTATATTACTGTTACAAAAATTTTAATTGTAGTTAACTTTGTCATAATTTTGTTTTGTTTTTTTATTTTATCTTTTTTTAAATGTGTATATGTAATTTTTATTAAGTTATATAAGTTTTATTAAGTTTTAGTACTTCAGCAAAAAATAAATGAAAAATGAAAATATCTGAAAATATATATATGTAAAGTAATATATAAAAGTTATATAAGTTTTGGGGATTTTATTGTATTTCCTGTTGTGAAAATGCTTTATTGATTTTAGTTGGTGATGATAACCCTGGTACAGCATTTTTAGTAAACAGTCTTTATAATTAATTGTCTCTTTTGGTCTGTCGTCATGGTAATAAGTTATATATAATCTGTGATATTTGTGACCAGTCGTTAAGGCGACTCACCGTTATCGTGATCGATGTCTATGAGTTTGTCCAGGAAATCTTTGACAGACACCACACTGCAAAGGATGATGGGATGCAGAGGGGTCATCCACTGCTCCTTCCCATGCCCCAGCTGAAGGCCCAGATTGCCCACGCTCTGCAAAGCCTGAGAGAGGTGTGTGTGAGTGTGTGTTTGAACATCCTAGTGCTTCAGACTGGCTCACCGCAATCAAAGTATTCAGTCAGTTCCTGTTTTTAAAGTGCATTTAAAGTTCTGTCCTGTTTCCACATTTCAACAGTCATCCTTTATTTTAAGGCAGTGGCTATATATACTGTCTAAACAGCTATTAGATGATATTTACAAAGAGCGAAAATACCATGTTTTATATCAAATATCAACAGATGCTATTTACACTGTAATAAAATAGAACTTTCTGCTATTTATCAGCGGCTGCTTCTTGCAAATAATGGCACTTATCTGCAGCTCAGTATTGTAGTACACTATAAAACAATTTGCAATAATAAATGTAAATTTTAATTGTAATGTAATGCTCAATCACATGTTGGTGGGCGGAGTTAGTGTAAATAGCCTCTGCCAACAAGACAGGCTATTTGGACTTAGTGTAAATACGCCGTTATTTGAAATGCAAACTATGACAATATTGATTCCTAAACAATTTCCTTGAACATCCTCAAAATGCACTGATAAATGCATGTTAATTAATTTTCTTTCTATAGAAACAGGGTGTTTAAATTTAAAAAAATGACTGAAATGAAATGACATGAAATATAAAATAATAAGTTACTGAAATGAAAATTTTATAAAAAATGAAGAGAATAATAAACAATATGGAACATTATAAAAATCTGGATTTTTCCAAAATAAATGCATGCATGAATAAATGACAGAAATGAAAATGAAAAATGAAAAAAAATTAATATAGAATATAATAGAAATTATTCCCCCCCCCCAACATGAATGCATGCATAAATGATTAAAATGAAATTATATAAAATAGAAAATAATGTTAATGAAATGATAATAAAAAAATTGCATAAATTACCAAAATGCAAATTATATATAAATAAATAATAATAAACAATATAGAATACCATAATAAATTGGTTATTATGCATAAATGAAATGAAAATTCTATAAAAAAAACCTCAAATGACAGGATATAAAAATTATGATTTTCACAACATAAATGCATGCATAAATTATTGAAATAAAAACTACATAAAAAGTGTAGAAATGTAAAATAAACAGTTTAGAAACAGACTAACTTTCCAACATGAATGCATGACATATTGTATTAAAGAAAAAGTGGAGCTTCCCAGGAGGGCATTTTAATTAAAAAAAGCATTTTAACAGTCAATTACACATTTTCTTAATTTTGCAGCGTACCTTAGCGAGCAGCAGCAGAGTTCTGCTGGTCCTGGTGTCTGCGTGATGATCTCTCAGCTGGAAGAGTTTGGGCGTCAGGATCGCAGGAGCAAACAGACGCAGGAAGAAAAAGCCACTGATGGCCAAATACTTCACATCCTACGAGAGACAAACTGTGAGTAAAACCACACCATCATCATCATCACCACCAGGTCCTCACCTCATTCTCAGGTTCTGGAAACTGTTCCTCCACGCGTTTATGTAGCTGTTTGAAGACGACTCTCATCACCGGAGGACACTGGGACACTGAGCTGACAATGGCCTCTATGATGCTGCTGAGATACGTCTGCAGGAGCCCCACGCTACTCTCCCGGACCTCGGCCTCCGACACCGAGCCTTTGAACGAGATACGCCTGCAAAGAGAGATGCACTTTATACACTCACAGGTAAGAACGTTTATTTATACCAGCTGTAGAGGGTTTCTCTGAGATGTTACATGTCACAGTTTTGAGTCCTGTAAGAGCACATTCAGGGCTTTTCAGAGATACCAAATGATTGGATGTTTTACCATGACCTGTATTTTTAAAAGGGTCATTTGATGTGATTTTAAATATATCTTTCTATTTTGAGTCCTACTAGTTTTTAGTGCATAGATAAGATCCCTAAAGTTGCAAAGATTAAAGTTTCAAACCCAAAGAGATATTCTTTATAAAAATTATGCTTTTTCCATGGCTCATTTAAACACGTCCCACTTTTCTACGTCATAGAGTGGGTTTATTTTCAAACACAGCCAAAGAAAGAAGGCGGATGTTACAAAGAGAACGCGAGGCGTGCGAGTTCACGTGCAACAGTGTATTTTATTTAAAAGGCTCGAGGACAGAACACCAATGATCGATCTCTGGCAGACAGGGGTATAGGAGACGTGACAGAGACGGAGTCGAGAAACAAAGCAATGAGTAACAATACCAGGCAAACTGGGTCCTTTGGGAGAGGCAGAGGGGTAGTCAAGATCCAGGCAGAGTCGTAAACAGATTATCCAACAGAATCAAGAGAACCAGGAACACGAATGAATGTAACAATGAAACAACAATCCGTACAAACATACAGACATTTCCGGGTTATATACACGTGAATCTAGGTCAGTGGGTGGAGTAAGACAATGGAACACTATGGCAACAGACGAGCAGGGCGGAGACATGAATAACAGTCCAGGATAACAACAGATAGGAGTTTGTGCGCATGAGTCCAGGCATGAGAACAGAGAAAAACACATATGTAAAGCCTGATGCTGGAGTGCCACCCAGAGAGTTGGGCTGGCACATCCAGCTGATCACATAGCCCCCCCCTTAAGGGGCAGCTTCTAGACGACCCAGGCTTAGGAGCCGACAGGAACGACCTCCAGGGCGGAGCAGACAGCGGAGAAGCCCACTTAAGCAGCGTGGACAGCGGGAAAGCCCACCGGGGCGGAGAAGTTTCTCTGGGCGGAGCAGGCGATGGAGATGCCCACCGGGGAGAAACAGGCCGCTGAGACCTCCTTCTGGGCCGAGCAGGCGATGGAGAGGCCCACCGGAGTGGCGCAGGCGGAGGAGACGTCTTCCTGGGCGGCACTGTTGGCGGGAACGCCCACCTGGCAGCAAGGCCATCTTCGGACGCCGTGACAGAGCCCTCTTGGGGCCTCCAGACTGACTTTGCGCCCTCGTGTACCAACCATCCTTAGCCAACGCCCTTTGAAATCTGACCGACAGTCAGTGCGTCCTTCGAGACCAGACAGACTGAGCATGTGCCCTCTGAGACCAGATGTACTGAGTATGTGCCCTTTGAGACTGGACCAACTGTGATAGTACCTTCCCAGGCTGACCGAACAAGTGACCTCCATGGGTTGAGCAGCCACCAGTGGCCAGTTGAGCCTCTGGAGACTGTACAGCCGGAACCAACATCTCCAGAGGTAGTGCAGCCTCTGGCGGACCCGATGGGTAGTATATTAGACAGGTTCCGGGGGTTCTGGCCATGGAGCCTCACAGCTTTTGTGGAGCTCGGGTAGTCGGTGTACCACAACCGACTCTGGTGCTTCAGATACCAACCAATCAGGCTCGGGCGGATCCAGCCACTCTGGTTCAGGGTCACAGGCCTCGTGCTAAGGGGCTAATACCCGTTTTTGACAGGCTTGACGCGCTGAGAGCCTTCTGCAGCTTCGCAGGCTGCGTGGTAGGGACAGACGGGGTTGAGCACAGTCCCTGGTACTGTGTGACGGGAATCATGAGGACCTTCGACAGTTTGTCAGTGTGTGTTACCGGAACAGACTGGGCTCTGCGAGAGGATCAGGCACCGCTGGGATGGCCGACAGCCCTCTTAGCTGTGGCCCTGCGCCCCACTGATCATCATTCAGCCCCTTTCGCTGTGTGATGACATGAACGCCCTCTATGGGCAAAACGGGGATTGCAAAAAGGGCAGACAGCTCACCTAGCTGCGGCCCTGTACCCAACCGAACATCACTCAGCCCCTTGCGCTGGATGATGGAAACAGCGCCCTCTGTGGGCGTCTTGGAATTCACGTGCGTGGCAGACAGCTCCCCTAGCTGTCGATCAATGACTGGTTGAACCTCACTCAGCCCCTAAACCAGGGGTGCCCAACCCTGCTCCTGGGGATCAACTGTCCTGCTCCAACTCTAAACAAACACACCTGAAGCAACTAATTAAGTTTTTTAGGAACGCTAATGATTACATATTATTTTAAATAATAATGGACTCAAAACCATTGTGTTTTAATGCACTGGTCAATCTTGAGATTTTGGGCTATGTATTAATTATTACCCAGCTGCATCAATGAGCACATTATTATGATTTTTTTCTATGCAAATGAGGCTCATTATAGTAAAACTTCAGAGCTATTAACACACTGCTCTTAGCGCCACTGAAAGCAGGTTTATTTAAAATACCCCGCTCGTTTCAGACATTTATTAGCAATCAAAAGGAAGAACAATCTACATGCATTTTATGCAGATTTCTTTGGTTATCTGGACAACAATTTATAGAAACTACCACTATTACTTGTATAAAACATTTCTATTTCAAACAAATGCTACTCTTTTGAACTTTAGATTCATCAAAGCATCCTGAAAAATAAAATGCATCACGGCTAGTAATGATATCAGAGTAATAATGCTGAAAATTCTGATTTATTCATGACAATTACATTTTACAATATATTAATTCTGAATTGTAATAATATTTCACAATATCAATTATATCAATGTTTATATTAATCAGTGGTGTATACATGAAGAGTTGTACATTTAAAGAATAAATGAACAGATATTTTGAATATTCATATTCTGTTTTATACCGTCCTATACTATTTTTTATTTATATTATTATTTTTTATTTAAATACATCTGTACAGTTTTATACACAATTTTATTTTCTGTTTTAATTTTAGTTCAGTTAGTTTTGAATATTTTAATTTAGTTATTTTATGTTTAAATGAGTTTAATTTAAATACATCAATATAGTTTTAATATTAATTTTTAAAATACTTTTTTATTTTCTGTTAAAATTTTAGGAATTACTTAGGAATATAAAAAATACTTAGGAATTAATGAAATTCAGCTGTGCATCACCATAATATATTACATTTTACTATATATATTTACTTACAAAACGTTTTTATTCTAATAATGTACCATTTGGACAGTATTTTTGATCAAATAAATGCAGCCTTTGTGAGCAGAGGCTATCAACAACATAAAAAACGTCTCACCGACCCCAAACCTCTGAAATGGTGGTGTATGTGACATATTTCAGAAATAAAACCTGGAGACATTTGGTGCTCAGTGACATTTCTCAGGCTTCTCAGGCTTCTCAAAAGCCAAAGTTTGGAGAGTTCGCTGCTGTTGCCTGGCAACACAGTTATTTTTCCCGATCATGGCTGTTTCAACTAATTATATACTGCATGAATGAACTACTGTGTGTGTGTGTGTGTGTGTTTCTACACACCTGCAACGATTGAGGTCTATCTTGCATGGATCCAGCTCTACATATTTCCTTTCCTCAAAGATTCGGTTGATAATAGGCTTCAGAACCTGGTGCAGATACAGCATCCCGACGGCCTGAGAAACACACACAAGCTCTCTGACTACTGTACATTCACACTCTGAAAACACAAGCGCATGACTCTGATGAAGATCAACACACACCTTCATAAACTGCTCCATGGCTTTGGAGGCCAGCGAGTTGGACCGGAAGAGTGTGTTTGGATCTGCTGTTGGGAGAAAACACAAAACATGTTCTGTCCGTGTGTTTCTTCAGAATAGACCACAACCACATATCTGTCTGACATCAGTGCGCATTTTTGTGACCCTGGACCACAAAACCAGTCTTAAGTCTGGTTATAAGATGTTTATTTGTAGCAATATCCAAAAATACATTGCATGGGTCAAAATTATAGTTTTTTTTATGCCAAAAATCATTAGGAAATTAAGTAAAGATCATGTTCCATGAAGATTTTTTGTAAAATTCCTACTGTAAACATATCAAAATGTATTATTTGATTTAGTAAAATGCATTGATAAGATTTTCATTCAGATATTCATGTTCATTGATTTAGACAATGCCTAATTTGCATATTTAAACATAGCATTTCAGAAACGTGTAATCCAAAACAATTGTCTTAATTAATCAACTAGGTAATTCTCTATTAGTTTAATTTTCACTTATTGACCTGCATGTGGTGTTTTGTCTTAATAAACCCAATATGTAATTCAATTTACTGTAATATTTGTCATCTTTATTGCAATCTCAGAGGTATTGACACAGACGCTCTTTCTGCTTGAGCAGTAACTTCCGCGGCATTTTTCTCTTTAATCTTCCGTCGCTCGCTGCCCAACATTCCCGTCTTATGATCGTTCCGTTTCCTTTTGAAGCAGCTTCCTGTGGAGTTGCTATGGAAATGCAGGCACCGTGTTTGTCATCGACGCAACACAAAACCCCGGCCGAGTGTGAAAACCCACGCGCTCACGCAACACAAAACACCATTAATGAGAGAGGAGAAGTTCAGATGACTTGACTCCAGCGAGGGGAACTGTGGGTAAATATAGCTGGACTCGAGTCGTCACGTCGCCTACACACAGAAGATGCACTGATCACACACACACACACACACACGGGTCGCGGAAGTTACTTTTAATGCCTGGGCCCAGCTTACTTTTGAGGTCTGGTGCAAATAGGTGAAAACAACTTGACATAAACATGATGTACAACTTGACATGTACATCATATCCTGTCAGTGTCATGCAAGTAGGGCTCGCTGCAGCCCACAAGATCCTCAGTAGCGTGCTTGGATCCACATCTCAGGGTGGAGATGGGTAGGTTTAGGTATATGTAAGGGGGGAGAATTTGGATCTGGATCGAACCATGCCCCTTGGATCTTGTGGGCTTGAATTTGTCATTAAAATGTGTTTATTATTTTATGACAGCATCACGAAAGCTTCTGTTTTATCTCAAGTGCAGTAGTACAAATTTAATTGGTTATTTACATGAGTAATTAAGTGTTAATATTCTGTCAAATATTCTCATTTTTAATCATCTATTTCCCTTCTGAGGACTGACCAAAATGTCCTCACAAAGTAAACAATGTCAGGTTGTACTATCCTTGTGGAGACATCTGGTCATAGCAGAACACACACACACACACACACACACATACGTACTGGTGCTGTGGACCTCTCTGGTGTTGAGGTAGTCCAGGAAAGGCACCACCAGACCCTGACCCAGATAGATCTTGACCAGCGTCATGGCCACGTCTTGCCTGCTCTCCACCGTGGTCACCTCCTCCAGCAAAGTCAGAGTAGTGGGCTCATCCACCTGACAGCAGACCAACATTCACTACATCAGATAAACATGATGATCTGGACTGATGAAGAGGACTTTGGGACAAGAATAGATAAAGAACACGTTTCGTCTTAGATGGGATGTTGAAGGTTTCAGTACTTATTATGTATATATATAAATACACATGCATGTAGAAATGTTATGTTTATATATTAAACATAATTGTTTATAGTATAAAATATAAGAATAAAAATACATACATGTAAATGCATGTTAAAAAGAATTTTTAAATATATACTATATGTGTGTGTATTTATGTATACATAACAAATATACACAGAACACATATATTATGCATTTTGGATGTGAGTAATCTAGAATAATCATTATTGCAGCACTAATTTATATATTTCTTATTTATATTCAATGTAACTTCTTGTACTGAAATGGAAATAAACTACAACTATATAGACGTCATAAAAAACTAACACAACCTTAAAAATGGAAATGTTTTCAATGTTATGTATGTGGGAACATTTCTATGAAATGTATTATTAAACTCCACTATAGCACTATTTTAAATAAAATTCAAATTTTAATGAAAATTCTGTATTTGTTTGCCGCCATAATTCCAATTCTGTTCAGGTTTAACGGACATTCTTAATTATAATTCTGAATGCAGAACAACAAGAACTAGATGGTTTGGATCTAAATTTGACAGAAGAGACATCATTGTGGTTCACCATTGTGGTTTAGTGCTAGTATTTTTGGTTCTAGGTTTTCTCTGTTAAGGAAGAATAGCTAAAGAACCAGAATCGAAATGGAAAACTGAATAGTTTAACATCACACAATGACAGAAACTGTTTGAGTGTGATTGTGTGTGTGTGTGTGTGTGTGTTGCACCTCTGATGCTGAGAGCACGGCCTCCACCAGCAGCTCGATCAGAGGCTGATAATACACAGACGGAAGAATCCTCTCTTCGACCAAACGCACCTTCAGACGCAGAGCACCCAGTTTACCTCTGAAACACACAAAGACAGTCAGACATGCGTGTGTGTGTGTGTGTGTGTGTGTGTGTTATAATAGAGCTTTCAGTTTCTGGGTTTCATTCTCTTCAGCCTAAACTTAATTTTAGATCTTAGTGAACGTATCTTAATTTAAGAGAATCTAGATATATACACAGGGGAAAAAATAAAAATAAAGCAGAAGTAAATGTTTTTTTCTGCAGTGTAATTAATTAAATTAAAACATTTAAAGTTATTAATTATGAAAAAAAACATTAATATATATTTTTTAAATAAAAGCCAATAAATTTAAAATATTACAAATATTATATATATATATATATATATATATATATATACAGTCAGGCCCAAAAATATTTGGACAGTGACACAA
>JAUMHI010000252.1:209739-226461 GCA_032359435.1 Enteromius unitaeniatus | reverse complement strand
GGATTGAGTCTATCTCAGTTTGTTCTGTTTCTTCATGTGATTCCAGACAGACTGATGATGATCAGATCAGATCTCTGAGTGGAGCACTGGCTGTTTCAGACAATAATCTCACTGCATTATTACAATTAATGACGAGAATAATGTTTGGAAATGTAAACTAATATTTCCAACTGACACGCTACCGGAAAAGATAGAAATAACCCACTTAACACCAGTTTTGTTGGTGAAAATACGAGCAGCCTAAGACTTTTGCACAGTATTGTACATATATATATATTTGTTTTATTTAAAAATATTAAAAGTTTTTAAGGATGGTTTTATCAGGTTTTACCTATTTCACAACTGCAATCAAATTTAATAATAAAATAATAATAAATGAATAAATATTTACTTTATTTTAAACATATATTTTTTTAATGATAGTTATGTCAGATTTGATCTATTTTATATTTAAAAACAAAGAAGTAAATAAATAAAAACATTATATTATTCAAAATAAAATTTTATTTATCTTTTTTAAAGTAAAGTTCTGTCAGATTTGATGTTCTGGGGAGATTTATGTTGTCTTAACAGGTAAGAATGTGACACTCACCTGGCCACCACTTCATTATCAACTTTGACGATGCAGTATGGATCACTGGTCCCAGAACTTGACAAAAACACACAACATCATCTTCATGTTAACAGCATCATGACTCCAGAACACGAGATCAAACACTAGAGAACATTCTCAGAACGTTCTGCCAGGGTTCCTTCTGAAGATTCTGTCATAGTTATTTACAAACAGTTATTATTTATCACAATTAATTGCATCCAAACTAAAGCTTTCGGTTTACATAACATGTGAAAAATACAATATACTGGACGTCAGAAATAACATGCACCACAACACAGTGTAATATTACGATATGATAACAGAAAGTGTTGTTTTGCGTGAACTCACACGTCTTTTGCAGGCAGGTTTCGTCCCTCGACGATGCGAAAGTAGAGAGAAATGTTTCTGGCCATGATCAGCCTCATGTCACTGAAGATCTTCAAGATCTGGATCAGAGCTTCAGATCCGGGCTGGTCAAACCCCGAGGAGCTGCTCCGAGAAACATCATGAGGTCAGGAGACTGAAGACCCTTAACATCCAAACGCATCTAAAAGAGCAATTCCTGAACTAACTGACATTCATCAAATGATAGTTACCGTGGCCTCCGAGATCCAAAAAACCCACTAGAATAGCATGAGATAACTGTGTCGGGATGTGATCAGATCCTCTCTGGAGTTTCACACCGGCTTCGTCCGCGCGGACATCCAGATCCATTGATCTCGTGTGCATGCATGCATCTGATCAGTTCTGCATCTTATTTTCTGTAGTTATCACATGATGCACATGCATTAGTGTCACTGCAACAGTGCGCGAGTCGTGATGCCTCTCTCTCTGTTCTTCTCAGGTGATGGTGAGATGATGATGATGATGATGATGATGATGAGACTTCAGTGATGCTGATGAGAAACTGAGTGAACAGCGACATCTGCTGATGAGAGACGAGCAGTGCAGCGTAACCATAGAAACCTCTACATCACTTATCACTGAACTTATCTGAAAGGGAAAGCTAATGAAATATTGAAATAGTGTTGTGCTTTAAAAGAGTATTGAAATATTATAATATTAAAACATTATTGTGCTTTAAAATCTTACTGACTAATGGGTAAAACAGTGGCAAAAAGGAAAGAAAGAAAGAAGAATTACAATTAATTAGTTTTTGGGTTTAAAATAATTGGTCTTTTAATGTGTCATAAATAGATTTTTGATGCAAATATGCCTGACAAGATTGTTACACTGAATCAGGGGAAAAAGATTATAAAGCGTAATATTTATTTTTGACTCAGAAAAACAAAATTATAATAATTTTCTTATTTTTTTTATAACTATATTACATATATTACACATATATTACAAAAAAAGATATATATATATATATATATATGTGTAAAATATGTAATATAGTTATAAAAAAATAAAAAAATTATTATAATTTTGTTTTTACACACACACACACACACATATATATATATATATTTACTTTTTTTACTTCTTTTTTTTTACTTATAGTTAAACTTTTACATTTTTTTGGGAAAAACAACAACAATTTAAAGCAGTATTACATGTATTGTCTTTATGGTTAAACCATTTTTTGTCTGTGACCCATATATATATATATATATATATATATATATATGTAGCCTACACAATATTCACTAAAAACTAAAACCATTTTATTGGATCAGTTTAGTAAATCAGGGGAAAATGCGTAATATTTATTTTTTTAAATATTACGCATTTTTTTATTTTTTTATTTATTTTTTATTTATTTATTTTAAAACTAACTCTGAGTACATATTATATATATATATATACAGAGTATATATTATTCCATAAAAAAACTAACAAAGGCTAGAGTAGGGTATAAAAGTACTTTTTAATTATATGTTATATATTTTATTATATTATATAGTATTATGTTATTATCTTTTTAACTGTGTTGAATTACTCTGAACTATTAAAAGGATTACATTAATAGAAAAACTTGTTTTAAATTGTTTTGCGAAAGACAAAGGAAAATATCAATGCAATAAAACAGAATAAATAAGAGTTGCTCTATGTAAAATAAATATAATTGTAACAATTATTGATTAAACCACAGACATAATAAATGATTATAAAAATGTTAGTAATAACGCAGAGTACAACAGTTATTTTTATTATTTTTATTGCCAAGAATTTCATCAAAGCATGGCCTAATTTTATTTTGTGTAACATTTAGTATCTCTAAGAAAAAAAATGAATAAAAATAAATAATATATATATAATGTGTGTGTGTGTGATTCAAAGAACTATTAAAAGAAATAAAATAACTATTAAAGGATTTCAAGTGATTTAAGACAACACTGAAAACCATGCGAAGTGACAAAGAAAAGGATTAATGCAATAAACCTTAAGAAATAAGAGCTGCAGTATGTAAAAATCGAGCTGAACTAAAATACAAATGATTTTAACAATTATTAATGAAACCATAAACATAATAAACTGTATGTACGACTGCATACAAGAAACTGTCTAGGCAGGCATATGAAAGGGCAGCCCAGCGTGCTGAAGGACCTCAGACGCCGTTGACTAGTGCGCATGCGCAAACTGTCACGCAGTTCAAAACAATAGTGTGTAAGATTTGTTATCATGCATTATAAACATCAAATCCATCATATTTAACGCGACACGCGTTCAGCCTCAATCCTTTCTCTCCGGAAGCTGAAATATAAAGCAGGTAAGAGTTTGTTTCAGGGGCTCTTCTTCTTAAAGCTGAAAAGACACTAAGGTTACTAACAGTTAGTTGTGTATTTCTCCAGGCAGAGCTACACCTGCTTTTATCCTCCTCACCACTTTATATCACATCCTGCTTATTTATTTCTTTCTCCATTTTAGGGTTATATTTAGTTAATTTAAATGCTAATCTTTGGGTTGTTTTTTTTCTTTTTTTTTTTAGAAAAAGTCCACACCTTTCTTAAATAATCATGATTTTTTGACACTTTCGAATTATTTTTGACTTTTTTTTACTTATAGTCATAATAATTAATAAAAACATATTTTTAAATAATCTCAACAGTTACTTGGCACATTAATGAGTATTTTTTTAGCATTATTTACATGCTTTTATAGTAATTTTTAATATTGTTTTAATTTTTTTGTATTTTTGGTATGTCAAAATTGGTCATATTAATAATGTATGTTTATTTCAGTTTTAATAAGTTTAGCAAGTATTTATTTTTTTATCTAATATTTGTATTTTATTTAATTTCATCTGTATTTCTAACAACTAAATTGTGCCCCTGACTTATATTCATAACAGACTTGTTCAGATGCTGGAATGGCGTTAAGAAGAAAACAAACAAACACTTCAGTCAGCAAAAACTCTTTTTTTTAACATCATCCAGTCATACTCCTCCACTCAGACTTTACCGAGGTATTATTTGTTATATGCTGAGCTGTTTTCTCCTGAGTTGCAGGCTGAATGTGGGATGGACACATACTCCGCTGTGAGGGCCGATCAGTCTGATGCTGCCAGACAACAGGAGAGACACTATTACCTGCTGTCAGAGCTGCAGGCGCTCGTGAAGGACCTGCCCAGGTGAACACATAACCTCACGAAGCACATCTTATTGAAGCATGCTCACAAACAGCAAATGCAAAAGTTACTGCAGGGATTTTTGAAAGGTTTCAAACTAGAGCAGAGAATCTTAGTGATGATTAAATATTACATGCAAAATCTCATCCTTAAACCAAGACACATTTAGTAGAGATGCCAATTGAACTAAACTGAATGAGTGTTGCTATGAAATTGTGTTTGTATTAAGTAATTTTTTTCTGAATTGAACTGTAAGTGCAGAAACTGCAGGGAAGGGAGACTGATTGATTGAAGAGAAGCAGGCCGATAGAAATGTATATAATGAAATCTATAAATGCATTTCAGCTCGTTTCAGCAGCGTCTGTCCTACACCACTCTCAGTGATCTGGCTCAGGCGCTCATCGACGGGACGGTTTATGAAATCGTTCAAGGGCTGCTGGACATTCAACACCTGACGGAGAAGAACCTCTACAACCAGAGACAGAAGCTACACAGTGAGCACAGAGGTGTGTGTGTGTGAGGGTTTCAGACCAAGATGAACACTGTAAGGTGTTGACTGTGTGTGTGTGTTTCAGCTCTCAAGCAGGATTTGGTTCGGAAACACAAACAGGCTCTACAGACATGCAAGTCTCACAATCTGACTGTTCTGAAAAGCAAGCAGAGAGCAGAAACTGAGGTACGATGATATGGACTTGTATTTGTTGAAGGTGATGACTGAGAAGTGCTTTGATAATATAGTCTGGGTCTAAAATGAAACCCCACTACATGACAAATGCAAGTATAAATCAGCATTGGCGAGTGTGAAAACACAGGATGGATCACAGTGATATTTAAATCTGTGAGCTTGAGCCACTTTGAAAATAATAAACCAAGCAAACATCTTCTCAAGTTTGTAGTGGGAGTATTTTATAAGCCTGCTGTCAGCAAAAGAGAAAAACAATGAAAAAAACAACCAAAAAGATAGTAATTTTACAACTGCTACTAATAATAAATTAAAATGATGAAATATTTATAGTGAAATAATATTATAGTGATTTTATTTTATTTAATTTGATTTAATCTGTTAATCTTGTCTTTATACATTACGCAATCTTTAAAAATCATTAATTATTTTTGCTTAATACTAATTTGACATATACAATTTTAATAAAAAATGCTTAATTAGTACTTGCCACCATCATAGTTATGCAATATAATATGTAATGCAATAAGAAAACAGACCACAGAGTCTGAATACATAATCTTACTATTGATGCAGGGTTTGTCAGGATAGGACAAACCATTAGAAAATCTGGCATCTGAGGCTGCAAAAATATGTAAATATGGAGAAAATCCGCTTTAAAGCTGTCCAAATGAAGCTTTTAGCAATGCATATTACTGATCAAATGAATATATTTGATATATTTATGGTAGGAAATGTACACAATCTTTATTTAATATCCTAAGGATCTTCGGAATAAAAGGAAAGTGGATCATTTTGACCCGTACGTGTGCTGCTGATGACTGCTTTTGGGCTCCTCACCGAGCCCTGTCCCTCCGTCTCTGTTTCAGACTCTTGATCAGCGGGTGAAAGAAGAGCAGAGGATGATGGACGAGAAGGTGGTGGCTGAGATGGATCAGAAGGTTCTGGATCAGCAGAACACTCTGGAGAAGGCAGGCGTGCCAGGTTTCTACATCACCACCAACCCTCAGGTCAGTGTCGCTGTTTCTCACACTCATCGTCTGCTTTCAGTCTGTCAAACGGATCTGGCTCTGTCTGTCACAGGAGGTGATGATGCAGATGAATTTGCTGGAACTGATCCTGAAGCTGCAGCAGAAAGAGACGGTGTCTGGATCTCTGCCCTGAAGATGGTCGAGCTTCTCAGTTTCAACGTCATATAAGTGTGGATGAGCTCTTATAACTGCTGCAGGATGATGGACCTTGAGAAGGATTGATAACAGTGTGTTTTAGTTGATGATGATGATGATGATGATGGCCTGTAACCGGACGATGGGCGACACTGAAGACGGGCTTTTCTTTTGACGTTACATATTGTTTTGTAAATATAAGTCAAATTTGCAACTGAGCTGACATTAATGTGCTGTTATGATTTGTTACATATGAAAAAAACATATTTGTTTGTTCTTGAATAATTAGTAAAAGTCTGCATTTATATTTGTGTGATTAAATCACAAATTGGCTTTGAGTGTCTAGTTTGATTCATTGGATGTTCAGAGAGCATGTAAACATTTTGGGAACTTGACCTTACTGATTTAGTAAAATTAATGTGTGTTTGTTTATATAATACATATATTATCTTACACAACTGAATTTGCAATGATGCATTTTATATATACACACACACACACACACACTTATACTTACATTATATATATATATATATATATATATATATATAATTACATATATAATTATAGACAAAGTATCTAGCATTTATATTATTAATATATAAATTTAATAAGTTTTCCTATATCGTAGTAAAATAAATAACATCAGTTATATATATTATATCAAAAATACAAGTGTATGAAAAATAAACAGATAAATTTGGTGCCAACTCCGCGTGCATGCATACTGTACACACATAGAATCTGAAACCTTATTAATTTACAGGTATGAAAACAGGTCAGGGGTGAAAAAGGTGAGAAGGGTGCTTTATCACTTTAGGCAGATGTCTTGGAGAAGCCAGAAGGTGGCGCTGCTGAAATCTCTCTGTAGGTGTGTTGAGCAGGTGATTCACGTGGAAAACGCTACAAAACACAACTTTTACGTCCTTCAGATTTAAAAAAAGTTGATGAACATGTCATACAGCGACTAACTAGCTGTTGTTTCCAGTCATGAGTAAGTAGTTAATCTGCTTTCTCAGCTCGGTTTTCTTTTTAGGTCATGAGAATTAACCAAATGTGTTTTGGGCAGCGAAAAATATACTTTTAAATATGTTTCAAAATGTACAAAAGGTGACCAAATATATATTTAGGTAGATATACGTTTCCTTCCATTTTTTGTCAGTGGTTTTTATTTATTTTATACAAAATATTTGTTTTAATTATATTTTCCCTCCATATATTTAAATCTTTAAATATTTGTAAGAATTTAGATTCTTGTCTCTGATATCAGGTTTAAATATATTTTCATATATAAAGGGTGATTTCAAAAATATATTTTATTGTGTTGGAATGGTTACAACATATATGTATCACATATTTTGTCCAGAAAAAAAAAATCTATTTTAAACAATTATTAATTAGATTAAGCCAGGACTAGACCTTTGCTAATTTAGAACAATTACGATTTTTTAGAATTAAAAGCATTATCTGTGAGCATTTTAAGAGCAAACAATGACAATAATGTATTTGAAGATATCTCAGTGCAAGCTTTTTCCAGTTTAGACAGCTCTTAACATTTATTTTAATCTAGGACTAGTCTTAAACCCTGTTCGGAAACTGCCTCTTAGTGTCTTTACAAACTACAGCATCTTTTTTGGACAGATCTGTCTTTCCACACAGCACTATTGTGTTAAACACTAGTTATCACTCTCAAGAAGTTTTAGCTGATTAGTTATAATGTATGATGTATAATTTGTTTTCTTCTCCAGAGGGATGATGTCAGACAGTATATAATGCATACTGAGCAATGCATAAGTATGAATCATAAGGATGACTTGATCTTCATCCTTTTACAGTGTGATGAATGAACCGTAAGTAATGTCAACTGTGTTTGTACTAATGAGGTTATGTAACATAAAGTACCATAAAACTGTTCAAAATGGATTGCATAATGTGTTTTCGTGTACTATTTCAAGTATGAGTATGTAGTATGCTTGTTTTCTATTCTGAACTCCGCCAGAAAACTAGATGATCAGATCTCTGGGACCTTCAGGACGAGAGAACATCACAGGTACACGTTCAGAAATGAACTTCAGAAGACTGTGTGCTTGTGTTTATGTGAGTAACTGGATTGAGTCGCGGCTGATTTCTGCTGTGGGATTTTCTCTGGAGCTTGTGATGATTCTACAAAAATATCCATCTTTGCTGAGAAGCTTGAGCTCCAATTAATCGCCAAAAATAATAGTTTAGCAAAAAAAAAAAAAAAAGTTAGAACTTAAGAACTTAGAACTTAGTGTTCACAACAGCAATAGAAACCAGCATTAAAATAACTAAATATCTTCAAGGCGCTGGCTGTGTGTCTCAGCAGGTATTGTTATTGGTTTCTCTTTAATTGAAGGAGTTCCCAGTTAGATTGAAATGGAAAAATGATTTGTCATACATTTATAGATTGTAGAGCTAATGCATTTAATGAAGAGAGTGGTTCGGATAATTTGTTCTTGAGAGAATATTATGAGAAAAGTTTGACTGAAAACCATAAAAAGGATAATTGTTGCTTGAAATAAAGTTGTTATTATTACAACATAAAATAAATGTATTTTATTTCAGCTGATGAGCAAAGTAACATTTTCTCAGTTTCTTAGTTTAGCTTGATGTACTAAAAATTAAAAATATAAAAAAAAATAAAATGTAAAATAAAATGTTTTACTTAAGCTTGTTACTCGAATCATTTTTATTTCGTTTAGCTTGATGTACTAAAATAAAAGATACTTGAAATAAACATTAATACAAAATAAATAAAATGTAATAAAAAATTTATTATAAAACATTTTATTTTAGCTTCTTACCAAAGCATTTAGTTTATACTTGAACTGACATTAAAAAGATAAATATATAGTAACAAAAAAAATATATATAGAAAACTTATTTTATTGCAGCTTGTAAAAAAGATGTTTGTTACTTGAAATAAAATAAACCTGATAAATAAAATGTATTTTTTATTTCTGCTCATTACCAAAGCAACATTTTATTTTTATTTTTTTATTTGATGAACTAAAGTAACTAAAACTTAAATAAAGAAATTAAAACATTTATTTTAATTTAACACAAACAAACAAACATAGGCTAATAAAAAAATTACAAAAACACAGAAATAAACAGAAATTTTCTAAAAGTTTCTAAAATGAAATAAATGGAAGAGTACAGTTTGAGACATTGTTGAGATCTGAAACGCACCCATGAGATGTTGGTCTACTTTAGCTTTTGTTGCTGCTTCCGTGTAATACTTCAGTAATTCGCTTTTTGATCTTTGTGTTTGTTTGGCGTGCAGATTCCTTTTTCTCTTTGTGTTTTTTTTACATTTTTTTTTGAGGACAGACTTTAACAGAACCTAATCTGTTCAGCGTTTAATCTCACATGCTGTCCAGAAGAAACCATTGACATTTCATCGCTGGTATTTGTTCTCCGTGAGACGTGTGACCCCGATGTATCAAAACGTCCAAACGCATTGTGGGATATTCGTCAGGTTTAAAACCCAGCGTGTCAGAGATTTTGCGGAGTAAAAGTCCACCTGCTGCAGAAAATCACCCAGCTGTCAGATCTTAAAAGGTTAGAAGGTCCATAAACAGCCTCAAATCTGTCTGTCACATTTCTGCAGCTCTGACGTTTACATGCACACTTAAAATCACTACAAACCTTTCATCGAAGCAGCCTTCGGGTCTGTTTGAGAACTTTATAAGCTTTTATTCCGAGAAAAACACTGCAGGTGATTCAGGTTTACATGCTTCTAGACAAAAGAAAATGCTTTTAAGAGAGCATTAGAAAACATGCTTGTTTCATGAATATAATCAGAAGAATATCTCTCTATCTATACATGTATATGAAAAGTTATCTTATGTTTACCATGGCTTTTATTTATTTATTGCATGTTTCATCAAAAATGGCACATATTTGCACACATCCATACATAGTGAATAGAAAGAAAATAAGTTTTCTTTTTACTTTTATCATTAAATAATAGCATAAATATAAAACAAAATGTGAATTTAGAAACTTTTATCCATTAAAAATACTCTCAATAATGTTATTACATTGATAATGCAGTATGTATTACTTGATATTATTATGTTGTATTATTAATATACAACATTTTTAAAAATAATAATTTATAGTATAATAATATATATTATATTTATGTAATTAAACATGCAATTAGTTTATCTATATAAAATATTAGATGTAGTGTGGGTATAAATTATATAATATTACAATATAGATTATTATTATATAAGACATACTGTACATGTTTAGATTTGTAATGTTTTTTAAAGTAATCTCTTGTGCTCAGGCTTTGTTTCTTTAATTAAAAATATAGTAAAAACTCTACAAATATTACAATTAAAAATAGCTGTTTTCTATGTCTGTATGTAGTAAAATGTTATTTATTTCTGTGAATTTTCAGCATCTTTACTCAGTCTTCAGAGTCACATGATCCTTCAGAAATAATTCTAGTGTACTGATTTACTGCTCAACAAACATTTCTGCGCAGGAGAGGAAGGAGATGAGCTGCTGATCTTCAGATTGATGTTCTTCAGGTGTTTGACTCGGGTCTGAAGAACAGCAGCTTTTGTTCCTCGTGTCGCGCTGAGCTCCAGAAACAGGTGCGATGCGAAGAAACACGAGTCACGTCTCCAGAAACGTGTCGTCAGCTCATCTCCAAACACACACTCCATCTGTCACACGCAGAACAGGAAGCGGCTGAGCTCCTCACTTCCTGTGTCCAAAAACACAGCTGCCTGACCACACAGACTGAAGAGAATGCTGGGGATTTTCTGTAGGATATACGCTGACAGCACGCGTTTGCAGAGATAATACTGGCCTCTGACTCTGTGTGTGTGTGTGTGTGTGTGTGTGTGTGTGTGTGTGTGTGTTTTCTGCATTTGCATTTACAGCATTGTGCCATTAGGAGGCAGAGCAGAACAACAGATGAGTGAAACACACACACACACACACACACACACACACACACACAAAGACAGTTTGTTTTTAATGTCTTAGATTGATAGATAGATCTGAATTTAATTCCACAATATAATGTGTAATAATTGAAATATAAAAGTGTGAATATTACACATTTAAATATATTGTGTTTTCAAAGCAGAATAAAATAGTGTGCAAATATTATACATGCATATTATGCATTTAAAAATGATGTTCTAATATCGAATAAATGTAGTTGTATTTTATTTAATATTTTATGTTATTTAACATTAATTAAATAATATACTTATTGTAATGTATAATAATTTAAATAAAAAACAAAATAGTGTCAAAATATTATGACCTGCATAAATAACATGATAAGTGTCTTTAATTTTGATCAATTTAATGCATCCTTACTGAATAAGAATAAGAATTATTGTAGAAAAAATATCTTACTGACTCGGGATTGTAAATATAAATATGAAACAAATATAATATCTACATCTCTGGAAGATTATGAAGTGGTTGATTTAATACTTTATATTTTCATGCATGTCATGTTCTTTTCCTCTGTTCTGTCGTTTGATTATTGTTGTTTATAGACAGTATTATTATTGTTTGCATTAGCAGCTGACGGCCCATCAGAGGCTTCTCATTGCATTCATAAAATAAAGCAATAAGAAAAGGAAATGAACTTGTTGAAAACAGTGTGCTATAAAAGTCAGCACATGTTTAACCGAGCGCAGTTTGGTGCTGTGAAGGACAAATATTTGCCACTCAGTTATTTAAACACAATTATGATCCTGAAATATGATAAAAGCTAAGAACATGAGGGAGTTTTGAAAACATGAAACAGCTGAGAGGATGTGGAGGAGATGTAGGTGTCAGGATAGAGGAGAGCATATTACAGTAAAGCTTGTTTAACCCTCGCTCTGCTGAAGTCCTTGATCCTGCAAAAAAAAGGGATTTTAAAAATTGTTTGTAAATCTCTCATTAGGCGATATTATCACCTATCTTTTTAGCTCACGCTTTTGAGTGATTATTTGAGCATCATTTGTGGATAATTTTGGCAGCGTCAATAAAATGCATTTTGCGATATTCAGAAAAACAAAAAAATAAATAATAGAATAAATTAATTTGCGCATGCCTAAATAAATGCATAAATGCGTAAGCAAATAATGAAATCTAAAATAAAATATAAAAATAATGTAATAATGTAAAATAGCAAAATGAAAAATTTTCTAAGCATTTTTTCAAATAATTTTAAATAATTAAAGCTTAAAATATAACAAAACAAACTATTTTTTAGAACTTTGTTGAAAACCATAAAAAGTTCTGTTACTTGAAAATAAATAGAAAAACATTTACACACACACACATACATTAATGCATCAGTACATGAACAAATACAAATAAAATATAGCAATATTAATTAAAAAAACGGAGGTGCAGATCTGTTAGGCCAGTTAAATCCAGTGCTTGGTAATAAAATAATATAATATAAAATGTATTAGCATTTTAAATTGATATTTTCGACTAGATTTAAAATAAAAATCTTTAAAAATGCAGAAATTATCCTATTTTTCAGTATCAGTCATATTTAGTCCAGTGCAATAACATGAACAAGCATTTTCACGCTCTCAGAAATGAAGCTACCTTTTTAAAACACTTTTGTAGCTGTTAGGTTCAAACATGTACGCTTTAAGTATTAATATGTGCCTTTAAGGTACCAAAATGAACTTTTTACATACAAATATGTCCCTTTTGTAAAGGTACCGCATGTGATAGCTTTTGTACCATTTTTTCTGAGAGTGCAAATGCCTAGAATATTATATAATAATATAATGTTAACATTAGTGCTTGTTTAAAGGAAGTTGTGTGAATTCCCGACTACAGTTTCTTTAGTTAGTAGGTTCTCATAATGGAATAAAAACTGACTATTTTAGTTTCATGTTTCTTCCGCCAAAATATTCTGGAGTTTCTGTGTGTTTTACTGAGACAGAGGAAGGTGTTTATGGTGCTAGTCTTTGTTGGCCATCGGCAGGTTTCAGTGATAACCCTCTGAAGCACGTAATAAAACACGCAGCTCACCTCGCTGTCTGGCCTGAATGCTATTTTCTGTCTTGAAAACTGGGACAGGAGCGCACAGATAGACCCACGGAGAGCCGTATTCACAGAAGCTGTGAATTATTCCTGCAGTTCTTCAGATTGTGTGCGCTTGATTACGCGGCGGAGGGATTTATCCTGATTCTCGGAGGCCCAAGTTCATCTCCGTCTGCCTGAAATGAAGCAGGATTTTTGTCACACGGAAAATAATTACTGTGAGTGAGCCATCCAGGAAAACACTGGAAATATGCGTGATATGAGCAGAAATAAAGCAGAGCAGCAACAGGAGGCCAATGAAAACTCACAGTGCTGATGTTTAATGTAAAAACTTGCATTCTGAACGGACCTTGACATGTTTATGTGATTATATGATATTAATTTGCTTGTGTTATTTATGTTGAAGGAATAGTTCAGCCAAAAATGAGCGCTTATTGAAAATGTGCTCACAGTCAGGCCGTCCGAGATTAGGATGAGTGTGTTTCTTCGTAGAAATGTGTCTCAGCCTTAATGGATGTGAATGGGTGCCGTCAGAATGAGAGTCACAATAATCCACAGCCTATCAGTTAACGTCTAGAGAAGATCAAACTAATCCAGGATTAAGATGATTTTAACTCAAAAACTGAAAAAGTCGAGAAATCTGCACAAATCGAGTAGCTTTAAACTACTGTAGGTTGGATTTTGATGAGAGAGACGACAGGAGATGGGCTTCTTCACTGGAGGAAGAGTTATTATTGATTATGAACTTAAAAACGTCTCGATGGATTTGTTTCCGCTTTTGTCTTCTAAAAATGTTAAAGGAATACAGCACTCTTTTTGAAAATAGGCTCATTTTCTAACTGTCTAGAGGTGAGTTTTACCGTTTTTGAATCCATTCAGCCTTTCTCCGGGTCTGTTGATAGCACTTTTAGCTGTAGCTTAGCATAGATCATTGAATCTGATTAGACCGTTAGCATCTTGCTTAAAAATGACCAAAGAGTTTCCATATTTGTCCTAGCTGGGGGTTTTGTTGACCCTGGAACAACATTCATAAATATAGTCTTGACCATATCTCTAAACCTAAACCTACCCTTACCCATGAGTAATGCCTAAAATCAGAGGAAATGATAGATGACTGACACTGATGTACAAGCATCAAACACTGACTGTAAGCCTAAACTTCACAAAAACTATAAACTGTTTCTTCAAATCTGATCGGTTAATCACAGTGTTGTCAACAAAGATGAAGGATCAAGTTCTAAATAGGAAAAATATTGTAACTCTTAGGTAATTTTTGAGTGAGAGATGTCTTGATTGTTTTCTTTCACTTTAGACACAAGGAACTGTGTTTAGCACTGTGTGTTTGTGACAGTATTACCACAATCACAATGATAAATGTCTTAGTTCAGTAGTTTAGTTTAGTGCGTGCGCTTCAGGTGTACATGCTGGAAAAGCGCATTTGGATAGCACACACATGAAATGTTTAATCGACAAGTCTTTAAAGCGAATAATGTATATTTGTGATTGCGAATAAGTGTAGAGTCTGATGAGTGTAATTCTACCACTGAGTTAACACTGATGTGAATGTTTTTTTATTTTTGATTCTCATGGAAATACTGGACAAAGTGCATCCCTTTTAAGCTACGGGACGTGTACTTTTGTTTCTAAATACAGGACGATTCCGTATTTCAAGGGTCGGTTGGCAACCCTATTCTGACGGCACCCATTCACTGCAGAACATCCATTACTGAGACACTGATGCAGAAACACATTTATACAAAATTGTTGTCTCCAAATTTAAATTTTTTGGGTGAACTATTCCTTCAGGAACAATTAACAATGGCAAATTTAAAATACATCCGTTATTATATATTCATATGTAGATGTAGAATCTGATATATTTTGTAATTAGTATTTATCTATTGATTGCACCAGGCTTACGGTCTACAGAGAAATATCACTTTAACTTCATGTTTTGGACGAGGTTCTTGTTTATTTTGGACGTTTTCTCTGCGTCTGTGTCTAATGTGATTTGTTCACATTCCCAATACAACCCAGTATAAGAAAGCAAGTTATTGTTAGGAGAAATTAGAAAAAAAGCAACACAAAGACGGAAAGAAAAACAGTTAAATTTTTTTTGTTGACTATTTTAACCAGACATTGCTAAACAAAAGGACATTGTTTCTTCCCGCGGGGACGAGATAACAAAGACTCTAACAAGGCTGTAATTTTTCCTCTTCGCTCCAGTCGCGAAGCTGATTTCTGAAGAGCTGTTGTGTCACACAATGTCTGTGAGTTTCGGTGTATCAGAACAAAACACAGCATCGAGTGTGCCAGGCTTTTATTTGCATGCAGGGGATTGACAGGCTGTCTTCGGGACTTGGCAGCGGTGCTGGGCCGGGCGATCTGGGCGAGGAGGAGGCGTTTTCCCATCGCACCTTTGCATTAGACTCCAGGCAGACCGCATCCCTCCCACACCGAGCAAAAAGTGCTGAATTAAAGCAGTGAAGAGACAGGCATTGACAGACGGGGCTCTCTGTCTCTCTCTCATCCCAGAATCAATCCAGCGATCTGATGCTGAGATGGGTCTGCAGCTCTCTATTGAATCCAGAGGTCAGCGCCGGTCCAGTGGATAAGACCGCTGAGCAAAGTCCCTTATCGTATCAGCCCGAGGACTTCGCTGTGACCTTCACAAACATTCATACAGCAGCGGACGGCTTTTAACTCGGCTGTATGTCGGACAGACGGAGCTCATTGTGCCTCCTGTTTGTTTTGTGAGACAACAGAAATCTGGCAGCTGTCAGTTATTGTCTGGTAGTTTTGTTGTGGAGGCATATTCAGCATGTGTGGTGTTGCATTGAACCATCTTTCTTTTATGCACACTGTGCTTTTAATAAATTTAACAAAATACTGAGTCAGGGTTGTTGTAGTTAAATAAAAAGCTGTTATTTAAAATAATATAAATGAATATAAACATATTTCTCTTACACATATACATGAATGTGTGTTTATATATACACAGTGGGTACGGAAAGTATTTAGACCCACTTACATTTTTTACTCTTTGTTATATTGCAACCATTTGTTAATTTTTTCTCCTCATGAATGTACACACAGCACCCCATATTGACAGAAAAACACAGAATTGTTCTAAAAAAAGAAAAAAACACAGAAAAAGTTCTATCTTGGTCTCATCAGACCAGAGAATCTTATTTCTCACTATCTTGGAGTCCTTCAGGTGTTTTTTTAGCTAACTCCATGTAGGCTTTCATGTGTCTTGCACTGAGGAGAGGCTTCCGTCGGGTCACTCTGCCATAAAGCGCCGACTGGGTGATGGTTGACTTTCTACAACTTTCTCCATCTCCTGACTGCATCTCTGTAGCTCAGCCACAGTAATCTTTGGGTTCTTCTTTACTTCTCTCACCAAGACTCTTCTCCCCCGATAGCTCAGTTTGGCCGGACGACCAGCTCTAGGAAGGGTTCTGCTCGTCCCAAACGTCTTCCATTTAAGGATTATGGAGGCCAGTGTGCTCTGAGGAACCTTAAGTGCAGCAGAAATGTTTTTGTATCTTTGGCAAGATCTGTGTCTTGCCACAATTCTGTCTCTGAGCTCTTCAGGCAGTTCCTCATGATTCTCACTTGCTCTGACATGCATTGTGAGCTG
>JAUMHI010000252.1:194585-209639 GCA_032359435.1 Enteromius unitaeniatus | reverse complement strand
TTCGTCGGTCTCGACGTGACGTCTCCGTTCCCTTCTTCAGGGAACGAGGGTTACAATACGTAACCAAGACGTTTTCTTTGCTGATCCACCTCAAGTGATTTTTACGCAGTGAAATTATATTTAGCTTCTTCAGTGATATGAAGCGATTGAAGTTTTTGGACGTGATTGTAGCAATTTGTCAGTCATTTCTCACATTAGTAAACCCCGTTCATCCTAATGTGGCAGCTAACACACGTTCCTGCTCTGACACCGATGCAATGAATATGTATGATGAGCTACAGCAGACCATGAAACTTCAATGTCCATTAGAAATGAAAGCAGGAAGGTTGGATTAAACCGCTTTTAAATATGCATATTCCTCTCATCATTACAGCAGCCTGATGTTGGTGTTTGCTTATGAGGGATTAGATCTGAGTCTGATCATTATATGTGGAGCTCAATAATGTATAAGCAGCAAGAAAGCTGTGATGTATTAAAGCCATCCGGTACATGCGTGTCTTTATAGAAGCAGGAACGGATGAAGTGCAATAAGTCACCGGCTTACATGAAAAACTCGTTTTGAATTATTTAACTGCGGCTCATTATGGCAAAGTCTACAAATCTTAGAGGTGCAGCTTTAAAAAAGATGACAGTAGCCATTATCCTATTTACACAGCTGCAGGGAGCCATACGTTATAGCTGTGACACGAAGGCATTCGTTTTACTCTTTCATCGGGTTATCAAACCATCAGACCTTTTTGTGCCCTGGATTTGTGGTGCCGGACGGAGAAGAATCATCACTGAACTCACATTGCGCTTCATCATTTCTTTTTGAAGGCAGAAACCACCTCCACATAAGTGGGATTTGCTCTTATTTTCCCAGGGAATATCCCACACTGTTTGGGAAAACCGATGCAGTTCAGGTGGGAAGGAAGGGAGATCCGTCTTGGGAAGGCCTTGGCAGATCCTCCCAATCGGATGGAGCATATTCGGTTCACGTGCAGCGACTGAATGCCTTCCAATGTTTGCAGACACTGATGGATGAGAACGTAATGACGTGCCGACGGACAGACCACATCTCTGAGAAAAAACCTGCGAATATGGCAATTAATCTTGAAGCTGGAAGGCTTGGAAGCGGTTGGAGCTGTGTTGCGGGGCGTCTGAAACGCATAAATGTTTGGTTTCGGTTTACACTTGAGTTTTTTCTTTTGGGTTTCCGCTCATCTGTGAGAGCAGTTTGCTGTTTTCTGTTTTATTTAAGAGCTTGTTAGATTACAGTTCCGCTCAGGTTCTGCTTTTTATCAAGGTGTTTTTGCGACGGTGATGGTTTTACGACTAAATTTAGAGGTTTTAGGTTTATGTATGAAACATGACAGGTTATAAGGTACTTTACATTCTGTGACAACTGGTTTGTTTTCTCAGGGAAATGTAGGCCTGTCATGTTTTAGAAACATTTCGTTTGGTGAATACAGGATTTTTTCTTTACTGTGAACTGATGCTTATATGCTTTTGAACATATTATTATTGTAATTGTAACTGGTTAGTTTAGAAGTTAGTTTAACTACATTTAAAGAGCCACTGATATAATATATATATGCATTTGTGATTTATACACAACCGTTCTAAAGAGTTTTGTTGGAAAATGCTCACCAAAGCTGCATTTATTTGTAAAAAAACACAGCTAAAAGGAAAGATATTATTACAGTTTGAACTAATTTTTTAATTGTGCAGAAGTAGTGCTGAAGTCTAATTAAAGACATACTTAGTATATTTGATTGTGCTAAAGTGGAATTATTGCAAGTAAACTTTAGATACACTTTAAATATTTTGCATTTAAAGGGCAATATTACACAATCCTCATTAAAAGTGACACGAACATGCATTTTAGGCTTTTTAATAAGAAATATGCATTGTGCACAGGTAATACTCCAAATAAAATTAATTAAAAGTTGAATATGTAAATATGTTATTTAAATATGTTTAACTTTTTTACTGGTGTTAAGCCTTGTCTGTGAAACTGGGTCTTGACTTTTGATTAATTTAATGCATACTTTATGGATACATGTTTTGACTTCAACTCTAAACCGTGACCCTATGACCCTTGGACAGTAGGATATATCGGTTCTTATCATCTGGAACAAAACAGAAAGATCTTCATGAAGTCCTGGCAGCTCGACGGCGTGTCTGGTTGATTTACACTGATTATGACAGTAAATACGCTGCGCACAATCAGCAGAGCAGAGCTGTAATGTATGTGTGTATGTAGAGGATCTGGCAGACTCATGAATCACGCCGCAGCAGAGATCCGTCTGACAGAGATGGAGATGCCCAGACCTTATTTACACCAACGGCACAAATCATTAAATGTTCACCGATTCGTCTCTGAGCTATTGTATGAATCATTCCTTTGACTCGGCTGGAATATGAACTCTGATCAGAGATTTCAGTGAAGAAAAAACATGATGATTCATGATGAACTGAGCGGGGCTTGTCACTGCCATCTCTTCAGTTTATTTCAGTTGCTACCGATGCTGGGCGATTTAGATTCACTTCTGTTTGGAACTAATTATGAAGATTACAGATGGCCTGAAATGTTTTTTTTTTTCCAGGATGTGGTGTGCGTCTGCCAGCGAACAGTTTAATGTGCTATTGTTTTCTTTGGGCTGCAAAGAAAGTGTAATGTTTGAAGAACATACTGCTGTTAAAATGAAAGAGAGAGAGGCATCAAGTTCTTAAAAAAAGAACAATTAAAAATGTTGATTGTTTTGCTAATAATATCGTTTTTAATGAAAAAATGATATATGCCAGTTTGATGCATGGACCCCTGCGGTCTATTAAAATAAATGTAAACAGAAAACGTTCTTAGAACGTTCTGGTGAGGTTCTCTCAAAGTTATAAACAAACATTCAGAGTTATCTGGTCTTTAATATCACTCTCAGAACATTAGTACACAATTATTCTTTTTATTTTTTTGTTGGACATTCTTTTAACTTTAATTGTCTCAGAAAAGGAAAAAAGTATCTTATTAAAAAAACATTTTAAAAGCTGGGTGGAATCTTTCCTGATTATAAACAAATATTCTTCGAGTATTGTTAATAGAATGAGTTTTTTGGTTTTTAAAAGTGTTCAAAAAAAGTTTTTAATAACATTTCGAAAAATTCAAAAGTAACATTTCCATAAAACTGAAAAAATCTATTGTTTTATCGCAAAATATAATCAAACATTCTTCCAGTGACTTTAAAAGAACGTTCATTGAGAGTTATGTTGTCCTTAATAATGTTCTCCGAATTTTAACGAAATAAATTTTTTATTTCTAAAATATTTAATTTGGACATTTGTCAAATGTTTTTTAAATGTTACTACTTGTTTCAGAATGTTTGGAGATGACATTAAAAAGTAATGTTCCCCATACATTTGCTAAATTGTAAAATAAGATTTTTGTTAATGTTCAAATAACCTAAAAAGTTTTAAATAATTAAAAAAAGAAAAAAGTTGTTCTTTTTATTTCATATCTTATTTGGATGGTTGTCTAGGTTTTTTAAATGTTACAACATGCTTCAGAACTTTCAAAGAACATTCAAAAGTAACATGCTCATAATGTTCTCAAAAATTAAAATGGATGAAAAACATTCAAACGCAACGTTCCCATAATGTTTCCAAAATAGAGTGTTCGTATTAATTTGCATGACCCTGGAACACAAGACCAGTCATAATGGTCAATTTATCAAAATTGTGATTTGAACATCATCGGAGAGCTAAACTGAATAAAGGATCTTTCCATTGATGTATGGTTTGTTATGATAGGACACTATTTGGCTGAGATACTATCTGAAATCTTGAGTGCAATAAAATCAAAAAATTGAGAAAATGTCCTTTAAAGCTGTTAAAGTTCTTAGCGATGCATATTAATCAAAAATGTTTTGATATATTTACAGTAGGAAATGTACGAAATATCTTAACATGATTTATAAGACTTTATATCCTAATGACTTGGGCATAAAAGAAAAACCTTTATAATTTTAAAATACTCAAAATAAATAAGTTTTGTGGTCCAGGGTCACATATATGGGTGGAAAAATGTTTTTACATTGTTCATAAATAATGCTTTTATAACGTATTTGGAATAAATGTTTGTCAGGGATCCTCCTGTCTGTGTTATTGGACATCTGTGGCTCAGGAAGGGAATTTTCTCGCTCTTGAGGAAAAACATTACATGGAAAGTTAAATTACCCTGCGTGGTGAAATGATTCCTGTTTTGCTCACACACACGCTCGTCTGTCAGAACGAGGCCTATTTCAGCGAGGTAAAGTGAAGAGTGCCGCATCTGTACACTGCCAGGTCAATTGAAATAGTGTACTTACCCTTGTGGTGCTGGAAAAATGAACTACTGCTGCACGTCTGGGGACGTGAAGGACTCGGGTTAATGGGGAGACTTGGCTCTCCGACCACATGAGTGATGCCGCCTTCTGTGACAATGTTGTTTTCCAGTGAAATGTATGACATTATAAAGATGAGGGAGTTGGATGGAGATATTGGAATCTGGCCAGGTCGATTTCAGACATATCTGTCTCTCTCTCTCTCTCTCTCTCTCTCTCTCTCTCTCGAGACGATGGCTGATGATGATTTCTGTGACATTTCGGTGGAGAGCCTCACTGTAACATTAAAGTACCTCGCTGAGACGGATCTGTGCAGCCGCTCGGCCAAATTCCATTTTGTTCAGAGAGAATGACAGTCATTCCCGGCAGACTGACGCTTGACTTGGACTCGGGTTAGAGAAACTGACAGGAGTGATTCCAAAAAAGTGATTTCAGGAGTGTGTGTTAGTCTCTCCGCCTCGATAGAGCTATCAGAAACCTCCAAAGTGTTTCAGGCCCGGCTCCGCTGGGAGACCATTAGTAAAAACCTGAGCATTTAAATGATTTTCATCATGGGCTGCTGAACCTTCTCAATGCGTCCTGAGAAATCTGGAAGAAATCTTGCTTTCCTTGACCTTTACACACTCAGAAATTACCATGTTGTTATGTTTTTGGCCATGTACAGGGATGATGTCATGGCATGTTTTAAATGCTTTGGTGTTGGACCAAGATGCTTCAAACAGCAAAGTCACTATTCTTAGTGAAAAATCTATCTATCTATCTATCTATCTATCTATCTATCGACCGTTCTATCTATCTATCGTTCGTTTGTTCGTTCGTTCGTTCGATCATTCTATCGATCGTTCTATCTATCTATTGATCGTTCTATCTATCTATCGATCGTTCTATCTATCTATCGATCGTTCTATCTATCTATCGATCGTTCTATCTATCTATCTATCTATCTATCTATCTATCGTTTGTTCGTTCGATCGTTCTATTGATCATTCTATCTATCTATCTATCTATCTATCGTTTGTTCGTTCGATCGTTCTATTGATCATTCTATCTATCTATCGTTCTATCTATCGATCGATCGTTCGTTCGTTTGTTCGATCATTCTATCTATATCTATCTATCTATCTATCTATTTATCTATCGTTCATTTGTTCGTTCGTTCGATCATTCTATCTATCTATCTATCATTCTATCTATCGTTTGTTCATTCGTTCTATCTATCTATCATTCGTACGTTCGTTTGATCGATCGATCATTCTATTTATCAATCGTTCTATCAATTCCTTTCAATTCCAGTTTCACTTGAATTCTACACACCTTTTAAATTCAAATTGCATTTCCGCATCCAATTGATTTAAATGCATGACTTCTCTGTTTGATTCTAAATAGTGATGTGTGTGTGAGTGACCCCACAAAGATAGGAATACCAGTAAATTTTGACCTTGTGGAAACATTTTTTAAGTCCCCATGAAGAAACAAGCTTATAAATGACACAGAATTTTATTTTTTGAAAATCTAAAAATGCACTTAGTTGCACATTGGGTAAGGGGTAGGTTTAGTTGAAGGGTCAGTGTAGGAAACCTATGGAGAGTCTCTATAAAACATGAAAGCACAACGTGTGTGTGTGGGGCTGTGTTCTCCTCACCGGTGACACCCGATCAGACGTCCGGAGCACATGTGTCTCATTGAGGTAGATATTGTGGCCGCTGAAGGCTAAACAGGATATCTTTATACTCTCTCTTTCTTCCCCGGGGCCGAATAGAGGATGTTAATCACAAACTCCACCAATCAAATCCTGTGAACCGCACATGTCACCGGGGGCCATTCAGGAGCTCCGGCTCTTATTGGCTTTTCTTATCTCTGCAGTCCAGTGAAGAATCACCTTTCATTTGTCCTGGTTTTTTCCTCCACCTGAATGCAGCGAGCAGCTGATACGGTTTCTGCTTGGTAATGGCGATCCAAACACATCACACGTGTTGCACGAGTGGAGGAAATGGAAATAAATGAAATTATGTTGATGAATTCTGACACACACGTGGCGATCAGTCTTCATTTGGTCACCAGATACGAGTTTTCTTGGTTCTCCTGAGTGAAATCTTCATGATGATGATGATGATGATGATGATGTGCAGGACTCTCCCAAACATCTCGTCATCTCCAGCAATGGATATCATGGGATCAGATATCCTACAGGCCCATTTGCCGAAGAAGCCTGAACATTGCATTCTTAATTTCCTTAAATTCTTCCTCATGATAAATGTGGGTCATATTTCTGGCGTTTCATGTCCTCTCTGGACGCATAAACTAGATTTCGGCGGAAACCCGATGCTGGACTCTGAGGAACCCGATAGGAAATTCTTCAGGATATTGATGAGTTGAATTGGATGCTCGCATCTGAAGGCATCAGTCCTGATTACAGGCTCCAGGACTCTCATTACGGCTCGTGTGAACGGATGCTGGAGGCTATGGCCATTAATCCCAGTGCATTCGGAAATGATGTTTTTTTTTTTTTCTAAATCGCTCATCGTGTGCAATTGCGCTTTCGAAAGGTGCCAGTTCACACTTAAACATCTGAAAACAATTCAAGTGACAGCAATGCCTGGTTCAACCATACAGAAGATGTCTAGGGGTAAATGTGTGCCTCGTAACCATATCTTCCCCAGCATTTTTGCATTAAACATAGCCACGGTAGCCAACATATTCCTAATCCATTAAGAGAGCTTATTTATTTTAGAGTGTTCTTCAGACATTTATGCACAATAATGTATAAAGTCAGTAATTGAAATGAGTTTTAGTCTCTTCTGAGGAAGGTTCAGAGTGAACCAACACAGAAATTCTGATTGAATTCTCATTTTGTAAGTGACTTTTCTTTCCGCTTTCATGTTTTCCTTGAAATGTTTGAGGAAATGAAAGAGAATATAGGGAATTCATTTGTATTTCCTGCTGGCTAAATCTTAATTTCATACTTCAACAAATCTGTCTCCAAATCTCTCTTTTGAGATGATCAGTGAAAACTGAATATCATTTATCACATGATAGACAAGACAGTACATTTATTTATTTATTTGTTAACCTGGCAGCATCCCTTGCAAAAATGAACCTTGTAGGGATTTGTAATTATTTTGTATGTCTTGCTTCTTTTTTAACTCTTTATGGTTTGATATTTTGTACTGTTTTGTAAGAGAAAGAAAATTCCGCACTGAATTC
This sequence comes from Enteromius unitaeniatus, assembly GCA_032359435.1. Classification (NCBI taxonomy): domain Eukaryota; kingdom Metazoa; phylum Chordata; class Actinopteri; order Cypriniformes; family Cyprinidae; genus Enteromius; species Enteromius unitaeniatus. The sequence continues at coordinate 202,080 of JAUMHI010000252.1, read as the reverse complement.
CTGATTTAAATCAGATGATTTACGAACTTGCACCTAATCTACCAAAGAGCCGTTCTGAATCAAATGATTAATTATACATGCTCCAAAAGTCCCGATCTAAAGGATTCATGACAGACAATTTGAAGTTCCGGCATGAATCAAATGATTCACAAACTGGCTCCAAAATCCCAGTCTAAACAGTGTTTTGAAGTTTCGTTATGAATGAAAAAAGCTCTGTTTCACATATCACTGCATGCTTTTTAAAATCATTATAAGCGGTGTCGAAATTCGATGAATGCCTGTTTTAGATCTGGTTTTTGCTAGTGAATCACTTGAATTGAATGATCAAAGTCACAAGTTTTGAGTTTGATTCAGTCTGAGTGGTAAATGACTCACTCCATTGAATTGGTATGTCTGCTTTTCCTTTCACGTCTGCAGTCATGTTTACATGACACTGTCAGTACTACTCTTAGCCTGTTATTTTATGATATTAACTGAAACAAGCAAAAAAAATATGATTTATGTTTATAAATAGAATATCAATATTTCAATTCCAAATATAGGTCCTCTGCCCCAGATGCATACAGTTTAATGGAAATGCAGTAGCCTATACTGGTTCTAATATTTAAAAAAACGCTTTAATGCATTAAGCCATGTTAAGTGTTGTCCATACGGTATTCTATTGGAGGAAGATGCTTAATGAGGAATTAAATGCATTGTATTCTTACTATAGGCTCATTTTTCTGTCTGTGCATAGATGTTTGTATTCATTATTATAGCAACAGTAGACTCACAATGCATTGCATTTTAAAAATCAAACAATCATTGTTAAAAGAACCGCTTTTTATGTCGAAGTGACTGGAATATTCAGTAGTGATTATGAGAAAACAACTTGTGTTATGTCGAGAGAAAATAAAGTCAAAATCAACATGCAATGTCAAAAATTAAGTTGTGATAACGAGAAAACTGAAGATGACAATAATGCATAGCCTCTTAGAACTTGAGTGAACCTGCACAAAATGCCAAATAAAGGCTTTGTTCTCTCCGAAAGGAAAATGGCCCTCATTTACCTACCCTTTTGTGTTTTTTTAACCCCTATGACTTTCACAGACACAAAGTGTTCAGCAAACTGTTTCCATTTTCATATGATAAAAGCAGACGGTGTTAAAAGGTCGTCAAGCTCAAACCGCACATGGAATCAGTGTCATACGGATGTGAAACAACACGAGGGAGACTAAATGATGACAGTTTTCAGTTTTGCCTGAACTGTTCCTGTAAATTGCGCTGGAAAAATCAACAATTGTCAACATGTGACGTTTGCTGTAATTATTCCCATATTCTGAAGCCTTCAGATCTTCTTTCAGCCGCAAGCTCTTCGGTGACGGCTTGTTGTTTTTCATATCTGGGAGGTTTCTGACGCTCTTATCTCGCAGACTGTTTTTTTGGCAGCTTGAACTTTCCCGAAGACCATAAAACCACTCTGTGTTGATTTATAGTTTGGAAATCTCCATTCGAAGCAGGATGTGTTTTCAAAGACGAGAAGGCCGTCAACGTTCTGATATTCCTGTCTGTCCAAGATAAACATGCTGCTGATCGAGCCGCTAAGATCTAATTGGCTGAATAATATTTGTGCTTTTGTAAGACGGCATGTGAAGCGGTTGGGGGTCTCAGGTTCCTCACATAAGGTCCATTTATCAGCTCAAACAATAGTGTGAAGTGAGGACCCTCTGTCTCGATCCCGATGCATATTCTACAGCTGTTCTCATGACCTCCGTCGGCTCCGGGTGACAAATGCCCACGTTCAGAAACCGGGCCGGTGCCACGGATTTCAGCATCTGAATGTGTGCCAGGACCTGGAGCACGAACCAGAGGGAAACAGATAACAGACCTCTGTCAGCCTGACAAGAGAATCAAAATAAGCGCTCAGTTATCATTTTACATTTGACTTCTCCTCGAGTCAAACTAACACTGAATGTTTCCACTTGGACACACACTTATTAATAAAATGATTCATTTGCTTACCGCTGATAATCATATATATCAATATACCAAAATTTAAAATAGAAAAAGCTGTTGAAATAAAATATTGTAACTTAAAACTAATCTTATAATATATATAAATATATATCAAATTTTAGTGCTGTCAAAATGATTTTGATTAATTGCATCCAGGTTTGTTAACCTAATATAGTTTGTGTACTGTGTGTGTGTAATGTATTTATTATGTATATACTTATATGTATAAATACACACACACATGCACATATATATATAAAAAGAAATGTATGTTGCAAACATTTTGCATTTATATCCTAGAATTTATATAAATATATACACAAAAATAAAAATAATGCTGTATGTATGTGTTTATATAGATTGTGTGTATATACATACACACACACACACACACAATCTATATAAACACATTTCACAAAAAATATAAAAACACAAAAAATAAAAATAATGCTGTATGTATGTGTTTATATAGATTGTGTGGGTGTGTGTGTGTGTGTGTGTGTATATATATATATATATACACACACACACACACACACACTGTGCACACAAATAATTATGAAATATAAACAGAAACCTTTATTTTGGATGTGATTAATGAGATATATATATATATACATATATATATTCATTACATTTAGCTATACACTGATATCCACAGTAACTTTAAACTTTAAATAATCAGAAATCATTGTAGTGCTGCATGACAAAGTTATGCCTGTTATAGATTTGGATACACACACACACACACACACATTTATATATATTAGCATAAATGTAATAATTTAGTTGTAGAAAGGAAATGCTGAGTCGTACGGCTGAATTTCGCCCAACTCTATTCGTGGAGCCATTCTGATGCCGTGATTTAATTAAAATGCTCCTGAATTGAATCAAACGACTCCTGCAGGTCACTGATCTGCGTCTGCTCACCGGGTTCTAGCTGAAAATGTTCTCTTGATCCCAGCATTTCATTTAGCAATCCAGCATTATAATGTGATTAGCATGAACAATATCAGATAGCATGCAAATAAATAACAAACAGCCCCGAACACCTACATCAGGCATGCTGGAGGAAACACAGAGAGGCTCGAGACCACCAACAGAGACATTGTTAGCAGTGTTTACTGCATCCAGACACAAGAAGTCATGAGCCAGATGAAGACGACGCTGGACGGCACGAGAGAGACTGAGCTGGCTTCTTCTTGAAGGTCAAAGCCATAAATGACTCTGGTGGATTTAAACTCTTTCATTTGGCTTTTTCCTTGCATCTCTTTCAAGTTTTTAATACATTTATCAAAGCATCACAATCGTGTCCTTGAAGCCGTGTTGCAGCACACATGGGTAGTTTGGAGTAAGGCACATTACTCACTGAACTCTTTGATTTGTTTTTGATTTATTCCGTGCATTATAATGTTTAACAGTTCTTTGCCTTCATTCAGGGAGAAGCTTGTGGGAATTACCCAGGTGACAAATGAAGGTTGTGGGAATGTAGTTTTGAGATGTTTCTAAAATGCTGAATGTTCCTTTTTAATGTTCTAACATAGGTTCAAATAGAAAAGTTATTTGAAATTGTAGTAATATTAGAGCACAAAACAGAGTCAGGTTTTATTGGGATTTATACATCACCTGAAAGGTCAATAAAGAAGATTTCCATATGTTTTATTTAAAACAAACAAAAAAAAGGTTGCCTTTTAAGTTGTCCAAATTAAATTATTAGCAATGCATATTACTGAACAAAATACAATTTTGATATATGTATGATAGAAAATGTACAAAATAGATCCATGGAACGTGATCGTTACTTAATATCCTAATCATTTTTGTCATGAAACAATTTTTGGCTAATGTACCTGTGCTACTTATGTTCTCCAGATTCACATATTTCAGAATATTTTTACTGTTCATTAATGTCCTGAACATTAAATTAAATTTAAAATTAGATAGCCTGAAATGGGATTTTCCTGTAAAACATACAGTATTTTACAGTGTATTTGCAGAGCTTTAATATCAAGATGGTGCAAAGTAAAATGTACTGTACTGTACTGTATGTTTATTTGTAGTGTTCTAAGAACATTGAATGACTAGTTTTCTTGTCATGATTAGAATGTTATTTAAAGTTTACAAAATCCTTTAACCTAATTCATATGTTTATCCAAAATTATAAAGTTATCTGAACTTAAATTTTTAATGTTAAAATGATTAAAGTGCTATTTAATTTAGTGCTATTAATAAAATGTCCCTTGTTTTGATAAGAGCATTATTTAATGCACAATAATGCTTATTAGAATGTTTATCAAGTATAAATAACACCATAAGGTCCTTAACACATTAAAATGACATTCATTATATAAAAATAAGATCATGAGAACATCCCAAATAGTACATTAAATGTTAATTACAGTTCCATAAACATTACTTTTAAAAGCATTTTGTGAAACTTGCAAGAATGTTCCCTGATAGGTAGGTTCCTGAAGGTCATGTAAAGGTCAGCATCGTCTGGAATATGCTGCAGTTTATTGATGTTCCTGCAGAAGTGCTGCTTTGCTCCTTACTCATTCAGAAAGTGCTGTTTATATCTGAAGTGTCACGCTGTGCTAAGCTCTGCGAGTCTGGAGGCTGTTTGCAGGCAGACGTTGGCCGCAGCGGGATGCAGATGAAAGCATCAGCACTGCTGGCGTCTGGGTCAGCAGTCCTGTCACAGCAGGTCACGGAGACTGGACGTCCCGGCCTGATTCAGAGCAAAAGCTGCATTCACGTTCTTCTCCGGGGAAAAATCATTTGAGGGAAAATGTCACCAAACACATCCAATATCAGCTACTGCTAAATGCTGAATCATTCAGACAGAGCTTCTACTGGATTCGTTTGATCGTATCATAGCGATCCCTGTGTGTTTGCAATTGCTGCAGTGAGATCTGAATGCGTTTATTTAGAAAGAATTTTTTACCTAAAACATTTCTGTTTTAGGTAAATAATCCTGAAAAAGTCAAATATATAATTTTCTGCAAACACATGGTGCAGCACAATTGTTTTCAACATTGATAATAATCAGAAATGTTTCTTGAGCATCAAATCAGTATATTAGGATGATTTCTGAAGGATCATGTGACACTGAAGTCTGGATTAATGATGCTGAAAATACAGCTGCGCATCACAGAAATAAATTATATTTTAATCGATGTTTGCATGGAAAACAGCTGTTTTAAACTATAATAATAATATTGATTAATTGATGTTTAATTTATTTTTAATCAGATCATGCTAGTGAATTTCACAATTCAATTCAAAGAAATGGCAAGTAGAAATATTAAATGAGTTTACACTGTAAAAAATAAAAGTCGTAAAATTATGGTAAAAACAAATGGCAGCTGTGGTTGCTGAAATTCAACTGTAAAAAATATGGTAACAGCATATTAGGTTTTGACAATTTTAAGTTAAATTTACAGTTAAATACCGTCATTTCATTAACTGATATAATGTTAATATACCAAACTATTAAAGTACTGAAATCTGTTTTGTACACTGTAAAAAAAATCTATAAAATTTACGATGAAAAACTGGCAGCTTTGGTTGCCATAAATCTACCGTAAAAAGTACAGTAACAATGTTGTAATAAACATTAATATGCAATAAACATTCATTTAAGAACATTAGATGTAACAGTACAATCCTAATAAACATAACTGATAAGAAAAATGTGAAATATGAAACATAGTGACTTTAAAGAATAAAAACAAAATTTGAAATGCAATTCAGGGAAATCTGGAAATGTCATTTTACAGTTTTTCCCTGTATTTTTTACAGGAATTTACCATTAGCCATGCATAACATAAGATGGTTTTGATACATCCACGGCATGCCCAAAGTATTTTTATTTTTATTATTATTATTAAAACAACTTTGATTCATGTTAGCAGGTCCCTAAGAACATGCTCTACACTTTACCACAGTGGTAACCCCAACAACACTAACATAGCAGAAAGTCTTTTAAATACAAACATAAAAGAGCGTTAAACATAAACAAGTCTCCCAGTTTTATCATCTTAATAAAAAATGCCTAAAATATCATTTTATTTCAAGATTTACTATCCTTATCCTGCCTGTGCAGATCATAAAAGGAAGGGGAAATCCACTTCCTAGTTACACAATTAAAATCATTTATGTTCTTTCAAAATGAAAATATTGAGTTGAAACAAAACAGAACTGTTTCAAGTCAGTTTCACACAATGCAGTTGTTTAAATAGGGAACCAAACATAATTGTGTTAAATGAAAAAAAAGTTTTAAATAAACTGAACAGTGTTTTTTTGAGTGTATTTATCAGTTAGTTTTTAATGTGTGTGACTTATTTTATTTAATACATTTATTGCATGTTAAATATTGATTTGAAGTCAGATCTCTGAACTTACAGTAAAGATCAAAATAACAGGCTTGGAGGTGTTTTCCGTGCCTTGACGCTTTGTATATTTCCACACAGCAGAGGAAACGAAGGTCGTAATGAAGGAGCTGTTTAACAGACTGTCATCAGATCTGGAAGCAGCGGCCCTGAACCCATCATCTTCACGTCTACAGCAAACGGCGTGAGTATTTGGCTTCCATATGTCTAAACACCTACAGCTGGCCACACCACGCCTCTCAGTCCTGCTTCAGCAGCAGATGGTGATGTGAGGAGCAGAACTGGACTCATGTCCTTTCATTTAGAGCGGCTCATAGTGTGCTGTTTCAGGCATCCGGGAGTTTGTAAACATGCTGTCGTGGATGAGACAGACTGATGTTATTCTACACATCACATGCTTTCCATCCGGTGTGAACTTCTGACCTTCACAAGAGCGTTTGGGCAGCCGCAGTGAGGCTCAGTTGGGCAGATGTGTTTGTTTTTGGCGAATATGAGAGAACCACTTCCCAGCGATCAGGAAACATTGGACAAAATGTTCTTTAAGCAATGTCTATGGAACGTTCTTACACAGCAACTACTAAACTACTATTTACCGTTCTTCATAAATTCAGCTGCGCAGCACAGAAATAAATTAGATTTTAACAGATGTTTGCATAGAAAACTATATGGTTATGTTTTAAACTACAATAATGATATTGATGAATTGATGTATTCTTTCTATATTTTTAATCCGATCACGCTAGTGAATTCCTTCAACACACTATTTCAGCCCAGTCTCATGAAAATGCATATAAATACTACGCCAAATAAAAACGGAAACAGTGAGAGACGGTCTCAAAACATCCTTATTGTATTAACACTCTTAGAAACATTTCTGTAACCTTTAAATAACGTTCTAATCACGACAAGGAAACTGGACATTTTAACATACTTACAGTAGTGCTTCAAAGTGCATAAATTTGTAAACATAAATATTTTCCAAAGCATATGCTGTATGTTTGTGTGTTTTATATATATATATACAGGTCCTTTATTTGCATATTGTGATAAAGTTCATTATTTTCTGTAATGTACTGATAAACATTAGACTTTCATATATTTTAGATTCA
>JAUMHI010000252.1:175718-191972 GCA_032359435.1 Enteromius unitaeniatus | reverse complement strand
TTTTACAGCTAATGACATTGAATTATATTACACATACCATGCTATGATATTTGGTCATAAAGCAAAAAACTTGAAATGTTGCATAAAACACGGATTATTCCGGATTATTATTATATATTATTATTAAGACGGATTATTCACAAATGTGTTTAGCAACTAAATCTTTACGTCCTAGTAAAAAGCATCATAATATAAGAGAATAATTAAAAGTTGCTGCAACCAAGAAAGCATTTCCCACATTTTGAGATTGAATTAGCATGTTTTTATTGCAATATCCCAAAACATACGTGGATGGAAACACTGAAGCACACATAAGGCATGCGGCCAGCGAGCGGTCAGTGATGGTCACTCACCAGTTTCAGAGCGTGGTCAGTGAGTTTGTCTTGATTGCCGACGTGCAGTTTCTGCAGGAGCGGGCAGTGGACGGCCACGGTGCACAGAGACACGTCACTGAGCTGCTTACAGCGGTACGCCGTGTATTTGATCAGACCCGGACAGCTGGAGGCCAGAGAGCAAACACCATGATCCTGAACGTTACGGCAGTCCGAGATGTTGACCTCAGTGACATTCTGCCTCCGGGACGCGATCTTCACCAGCAAATCATCTTTGACCTGACCACAGATCATATCATTATACACTATTTAATCAATAGTGACCGTAAAGAAGCTTTTCAATTCAAAAAGCTTTAAAAATGTTACTGCAAACTAAATAAAAGGTTAGTAATGTATGTTAATATAAAGATATTTCTGTGAGGTGTCTAGTATTGATGTATTCACAATTATTCAGTTTTGTGAGTGTGGACAGAGAATGAGTAAACATGTTGATGGTTACAATACTGACCATTGGTTTAATAATTATTTTAGTTTTTCATCTCAGTATACCTATCCTATAACACTTTATTATATTGTTGTATGAAGGTTTTTATGTATAACAGGAACCGTAGAATTTGATAAAACTCTTTAAAATGGGATAATAAATCCCCTGAGATCCCCTGAGAATTTTGATGACTGCAAAAATAATATAATAACAATTCTAACCATAAAACACACATTTTCCATTAAAAAAATGTTTTTCAAGTGGTTACTAATGACACATCATTTTGATATTTTCGTATCTGAGAAAAATTTGGGATTAAATGGGAAGACGTTTTTTGAAATGGCTTTTAATTTCTCATTATAATTTTAGCTTATGTTTTGTTTTATTTTGTGATGTTTAGTGATTTTTGCTCCTTTTTTTTATACATTTCTTTTCAGTTTTAGTCATTTTAATACTTTCAGTCAGCTGCCAAGGCAACATTAGTCATTTTTATTAATATTTCATTTGAGTTTTGCTTTAATTAAAAATGGAAATAATTTTTGTTAGTTTAATCAATGACATAAACCTTATACAATAACATAAATATAAATATTTTATCATAAAAAATTAACATGTTTAATAGACATGGTTTTTTTTTTATAATTTTAAACTAATATATTAATAACTAACTTTTTCTAATATTTTTAATTTATTATTTTATTTTATAAAACAAATAATTTTCTATTTTATATCACATACCATGCTATGATATTTGGTCATAAAGCAAAAAACTTGAAATGTTGCACAAAACACAGACAGATAATTCGCAAATGTGTTCAGGACAACAAAATCTTGATTAATAAAAAGCATCATAATATAACATAATAATGAAAAGTAGCTGCAAAGAAGAAAGCAATAATACAAACTTATTGAGTACTTTAAAAATATAATTTTAAAAATATATATTGCAACTGTAAAATTGTCATTCTAATATTTCTTTATATATATATATATTTTTTTTTTTTTGCACTTAAGCACTTCTCTCATTACCAGTTTGGGAACACGGCTGGTACATGATTTAGCTTTTCTTTTGATTATCTTGATTTTGCATCCCTAATAGTTGTGCACAACAATACTTCTATAACTGAAGTAGATCAATCAGAAGCAGCACAAACCTGCTGGAGGCCGCTGAGATCGATCTGTTTCCAGAACTGGAAGTCTAAGCAGAGATCGCGCCAGTATTTACAGACCAGAGACGCTCCCAGACACCGCTCCTTCACCGACAGGTGAGAAAACACCTGAGAACACAGTACAATACATCACATACATAAATCAAAAAAGATCTGCGTTTTCAATCTCACTATTTCATTTGTACAAGAGACAGTTTTGGTGTTGTGACGGTCACCTGTTGATATCCAGTGATGATCGAACTATTCATTTAAGGCACGACGCATAACTATATGTTATTTAAAAATCTGCATTAAAAAAAAAGACTGAAACACAGACCTTGAGCAGTATAGAGGAGGGCAGCTGGTTAATGTGGGATGTGTCTGCGTTTTCAGCGCTCTTCGTCTCCTCCGAGCTCTCGTTCTGAGACGACTGACAGCAGCAGGAGGAGGAGGAGGAAGAAGAAGAAGTTGAGGCACTGCCCGCATCTGTCTGCCTCCCCGCGACGGAGCCGTCCTCCTCCGAAGGAGAGGAAGAGGAGGAGGACGAAGGCAGGAGGCAGCGGCCGTCTCCCCGCTCCTCTCCGTTCTCCATGGCCTCCTGGAAGGCACAGCGAGGCTGCTTGCGGGGAGTACACCGCTGCAGCTCAGCACACTTGCGCTTGCACACCATTTCCGAATAGTCAGGGACGACGGCACAGAAGAGCGCCGGGGGCCCGATCAGCTTGGAGAGCAGACTCCGACCCTGGCCCTCCCAGACGGCCAGCTCTCCCGGAGAGAGGAGGAACCTGGCGCACTCCTCGGGTGAGTTCAGAGACACGTAGCGCTCGGCGAGTTTGGACACGGCCGCTCTCTCGAAGGGCCAATCGTCCTCGACGCTCTCGCTGCTGCCCTGCACGATGAAGCACAGCATACAGGGGCCCTGAAGGAAGCAGTTCCTCCTCTTCCTCTTCTTGCGCAGCTTCCGTGATTTCTTCTTCAGGCCGTTACCATTTTTTGAGAGAAAATGGCCCATATAGATGATTCACGGTGCCTCTGGGGAACGACCAACAGAAAGCAAGACCGTATGAGTTTTGTTTTATAAAATAAATCAAACTTCATTTGAACAACTTCAGGATTTTCTCGATCTTTTCGCTCCCTCAGATTCCAGATTTTCAAATAGTTGCATCTCAGACAGATATTATACTGTCATAACAACACATTTATTCAGCTTTCAGATGATGCATAAATCTCAATTGGACTCTTATGACTGTAGGGTCACATATATTTATCGTCGCCTAGAATTAAGAATTTGTTTGCACAACTTTATCCTTTGCTCTCTCGCTATAGTAAATTGTTACTAGGTTGTACTAAAGGTATTTAAAACATAGCCATGATTTACTAGAACAAGGCAACAAATTAGTATGATGCGGTCTCAGTCTATTAAAATAAGGGAACAGATTAGTACAGCAGCACTGCAATTTATTAAAAGTACAACATGGCTATGATTTGCTAAAAGAGGGAAAATAATTGCACAACGTGGCCACAGTTTACTAAAATAACAAACCCCTGGTTTCACAGATAAAGCTTAAGCCTAGTCCTGGACTAAAATGTAAACCGGACCATATCAACTGTAAGAAACTTACTGAATGATCTTAAAACATGCCTTTGGTGTGTCTTCAGATGCACACAAGCAATGATTATTTCTAAACTTACTTAAAATGTCGTAATTGAACTACGGCCTGATCCTGGTTTAGCTTAAGCTCCGTCTATGAAACCGGGCCACAAACGACTAAAGCAAGGGATCAAATCTGTACAAAAATCCAATACTTTCACTACAAGCGTTCATAAGCTCTCCAAATGTAACATCAGCAAATCATGGATCATGTCAGCTTCACTACATGTGAGTCTGGGGCGGGGCTATCTGTTTGAGCGACCAATGGCAGACAGGAGGCCTGTTTGGGAAACCTGTTTGACACCAGTCATTATTTTTGAAGATTAACCTGATCTAATGTCACGCAAGTATTTCTATTTAATGCAGGTACAGTGCTGATCGTTTTATTTCTCATCTCTGTTTTATTTGGTCTATTCCTTGTGATTTTGAAAACCAAAAGAAAGTCCCAAAACAAAAAGATAAAATAAAAGACCTGCCAGCCGATGGAAGCTTCATTACTGCTTCTAAATGAGTGACATTTACTGTAATCTTTTGCTCTAGACACTTAACACACACCTAAAGGAGATTTAGACTAACACAAACCAGTATCAAAGTACATGTATGGCTGTTGCACTGTGGTTTAGTCATTCTGTCAGACCAACAATTATATATGCATTCTTCAGATGTTAAACTAGACACTTGATCCAGTGATAACAAGGAAACATACAAGTATTAGGCACAGAAAGATCAATACTGACGGTGCATCTACTAAGTTAACACATATAACTACCATGAACGTGTAATCCATTCGGACTATGGTCTATATCTATACCATAACTGTGCCATGGCATCACCACAGTACTTTTTGCCTGGATAATGAGTATTTAGAACAGCAGGGCTGCATTATATGGTCAGATATCATGTTTAATGTGTGAGTGAAGCTCTGTGCTGCTGTTATATCTCAGCAGAACCCGTATAGACACTGCTGTCAGTGTTTACACACAGCTGAGTGTTGTTGTGTTTCATTGAGTGATAGTGGCGGAGGACGCCATTAAAGTCCCTCGTGAGAAAAGAAGCAACAGCGAATATCTGTCATATAAAAGCTGCCCATCCTCACCAGCTCACGCGGCCCTCAGCACCTCCTTCCCGCGCTCTCATAATCCGCGCGAAACAGAAACAGAAGCGAACGCACCGCTAACGCGCGCTGGCTGTGTCAACCTGCTACAATGTTTCAAAACACTTCCGGCTTTCAAAAAACAGAGGAAATCCCGCCCACGGGTCGAGATGAGATCGGGCGTTCATTGGCCAGAGCGTCTGTCTGTAAGCACACGACAGCCAATCACTGGTGATTTAAAGGGACCTCTTTAAATACGGCTATAAACACTGTAACAGATGGGCTCTAGAGCTTACTTTACATTTTGCTAACCATCTGAAAAACTTCTGAACAAACTTTTTCAGCTTTTGTGGATCTGTTCTAATCATCTACGCCCCTTCCAGCCACAGGTCACTGCTGCAAAAACAAACAAACGCGATCTGGAGTGTTTGCAGCGTCGTGAGTTAAGATTCGTTTTCGCGAGTCGGTTCGAATGATTCATTCCGATGAAGCGCGATACAGTGTGCATGAAGAATAATATTAATTGTTGCCAATATTGTTATCACCTCTTAAAAAAAGGCTTCAGTCACAAGTCAGGTGTAATTTATACTATAGTGCTTTTTCTCCTATGCGTTCATAGGAGAGTCGGTTCGGATGCTTTAATGAATCGCGAGTCTGTTGTTTAATGACGTCACACTCACTCAAATACAAAGATAAATAAAACTCTGTTATAAAATTATGTTTACATTCAATCCAAAAAATTGAATTGTTACATGTTCCTGATGCAGGTGTAATAATGTTATTGTTCACAATATTGTTACCACCTCGTCGTTTTACTTCTAATATCGCTTTCTTTTCCTTATTTATTTATTGAACAGTATGAACAAAAAGAAGTATATTTGCACATAGACAAGAAAGAAAAGAGTGGGGAAAATATATCATTGTAAAGAGCTACTGCCAGGTTAACCAAAAAAACTAAAAACAAAGAAACATTACATCTCAAAAGAACACAAAGGATGAAAAAAGAGACACGGATATTATTGCTTTTGGATAGTTGTGATATATATTTCTAAATCAACTTTGTATAAACAAAAGAGAGGTTTGGAGGCTTTCTTGTTTTGGCGAGTTCGGATGATTCATTCCAAATGAACACTTATGCGATTCATTTATGACGTCACGTCACATTTATAATGTTTCCAGTGTCAGTAATAATAAGCTTAACTATTTCACTTTATTGTCACCTCGTAGTTATACTTGTTTGAAAAAAAAAAGTCATCAGCTGCCTAAAAGTCAAGTTAAATGGGCAAATATAGCGCGTGATTTTGTGCGTGAGGTAATTTTAGAGTCGGTTCGTTTGATTCATTCCTTCCAGTGAACAGCGAAACAATTACCATTATCCAGGAATAGTATAATAAAACTGAGTGTTACTAATATCATTACCATATAACAGTTTACCAGCAAAAAAGCCAAGAGTCAAAAGTCAGAATTGTTCCTTTAGCGCTTTTCTTGTGCGTTCATTTTAGCTAATCGGTTCGAATGAATCACAAGTCTGGATCCAACGTCATTAATTGATCTTTACCTCACATCTATGCCATGTCTACATGCAGGGCAGACTTTGCCATTAGGCAAAGGTAGTATATACTGTAAAACATTACTTTGGTGTAAAGCTGCTTTGCAATGATATGTGTCATGAAAATACAAATACATTTGAATTGAATTGAATTGAACGATTCGTTCTTTCCAATGAACCGAGACGCTTATTTTTAAACGACGCCTAAACATAACAGATATTAATTTAAGAATGTTACCAGTGTCCAGGAATACTATTATTACAACAGACTGTATGATTAGACTATAACCTATTCAATATTGTAATGAAAACAATGGTTGTGTTGTGATGAAGTGTGAATCGGATCGACTGAATCAAGTCAAAGACTGACTCGTTTAACTTTTCAGTGGAAAAAAGCTGGAATGGAAATAAAGGAGCAGAAATGAAGTGTTAAATTGGTGTATATGGGCGGATTTGTCCGTGATCCAGCAGGAATGGGCGTAAACGTCCTAAAATAACCCTGCCTTGGGAAAGTGAAGGCAATGGCTGCGGTTCTCCCGATAACGCGACAGATCTCGCGCTCGGTTCAGGAGATCAAGCGAGCTCCTCAAGATCTCTGCGTCTCTGATGTCAGTGACTGTCTGCTCTTTGATCGCCACGGTGTCTGTAAAACCTTCAACAGCTTGTTTCAACACAACAAAGCGATCATTATTTTTGTGAGGGTAAGAGTGTTTGAGTTGGACGTGTTTTCTGATTCAACTTCCAGCAGCTCGTCTGTGTTTTGCAAGAACTTGTGCGGTTTGCCTTATTATTATATTATGCTTCGTCAGTTTCTGTGTGTTCTCTGTGTATTGATTCTCATATCCAATTTTTGTGATCATCATGCATGGTTTTACCTCATTTACACTGGCCTTAAAAAAGGTTTAATAAAAACAAAACAGAAATTCTGTGACTTTTTTTTTTATATATAATGCCTCATGGTTTTTTGTTTTTGTTTTTTTAATAAAAAAAATAGGTTAGGTTAGGGTTGGAGATGTTTTTCTATTTCATGGCTATATTATATCTATTTTCCATACAATAATATGGTTTTCCCAAATATTTGACAGAACTTCTTGTGCTACACATGCAAAGAATATGTGGAGGATTTGGGCAAAATACCTGAGCAAATGTTGCAGGTGAGAGGATAATATTAAGAAAATGCAGTTCAACAGTTTAGTCAGTAATAATGTAATGTTTGGTTTAATATATTAAAGTCAGAATTTAATGTATGTGAAAAATGATTTTTTTTCCCCTTCTCTCACAAATGTAGGAATCGAATGCCAGATTAGTAGTGATTGGACAGTCATCATGGTCTCATATAGAGGTAGGATGGGTTTGTTATTGTTCAATTCGAAAATATAAAAGCCAAAGAGAAAACTGTTGCTTATGAAAGTCTGTTTCCACGATTGGCTGAAAATAAATTGATTGAATTTAAATTCACAGTTCATACTTTTTACGCACAATACTTAATTTTATTTAATCTTGCAGTTTTTTAAATTTTTTTGTCTTGTTGAATCCAAAATTAAAAAAGGTAATTGCAACTTTTTACATAATTTCAGTGGTTTGTATTCTTTTTAATATTTAATATATATATGGTACATAATACATTTTTGATCATTGTAATATCAAAAAGAGATTTGCAGTTTGTTACAGTTTTGACCAGCGCGTGGTGTTGCGAAGGATTTGAAACAGTGAATCATGTTGGTTCAGTTGATTCGAAGCTTCAAAAAGGTTCTTTTCTGCAATTACTTTTTATCTCGAAATTCCTGTTTTTACACCTGACTTATTTTAGAGACTGCATCTCGCATGATCACTTTTGTGAGATATAAACAAAGATTTATTGTCCATATTGTGAGAGAAAATTTAGCAATTACCTTTTGGATTTTTTATTTTATTTTTTTAAATACAATTTCAGAAATGAGCTTCAACTTTTGCCATTTTCAAAGAACACATGAGCAAGATAAATACAACATGCAAGAGTGTGTCCAGTAGGTTTGATTCCAGCTGGTTCTAACAGTGAAGTTTAAGCAGCTGCACTAAATTTGCATCGTTCCAGAGCTCTTAGTAAAAGTGGGAAAAAATGGACAAATTAATATTTTAGGCCATGCATTGAACGTTCTGACACCAATCTTGCATTAGAAAGAAATGACGTTGAACACAACTACTGTTTTAACTTAATGGTACAAAACTGCTCAAGATATCCTGTGATCTCTTTATGTTGCAGGCTTTCTGCTCCCTGACAGGCTATTCTCATGAAATATATGTTGATCCGGAGAGACAAATTTACAGAAAGCTTGAAATGAGAAGAGGAGAGACATACATGGAGACACGTAAGATCCACTGAAGCAGTAGTGCTTGATTTGGTTAAACATAGTTACTCTGGATCAAGAGTGTGACTGTTGCACTATTGACTTTACTGATAATGGAAAGCTGCTTTGACACTGCTTTTTTTAAAGGTTGAATTCAGTAATGTTATTAGACATAAAATTACAGTTTAAATTGACTGCCTAAAATAAATGCATGGACCCGATTCCAAAAAAGTTGGGACACTGAACAAATTGTGAATAAAAAAAGGAATGCAATCAAAAGGAATACAAATCTCATAAACTTATATATTTTTTAAAAATAGAATATAGATAACATATCAAATGCTGAAAGTAAGACATTTTAAAATTTCAGGCCAAATATTGGCTCATTTTGGATTTCAAGACCGCTACACATTACAAAAAAGTCGGGACAGGTAGCAATAAAAGGGTGGAAAAGTCAAATGTACATATAAGGAACAGCTGGAGGCCCAATTTCCCACTTATTAGGTCAATTGGCAACATGATTGGGTATAAAAAGAGCCTCTCAGAGGGGCATTGTCTCTTAGAGGTCAAGATGGGCAGAGGATCACCAATTTCCCCAATGCTGTGCCAAAAAATAGTGGAGCAATATCAGAAAGGAGTTTCTCAGCAAAAAATTGCAAAGAGTTTGAAGTTATCACCATCTACAGTGCATAATATCATCCAAAGATTCAGAGAATCTGGAACAATCTCTGTAATGCTACTGTAATGGAAATCACAATATGGGCTCAGGACTACTTTCAGAAAACATTGTCAGTGAACACAATCCACCGTGCCATTCGCCGTTGCTGGATATAGGTAAAACAAATAGCCATATTTAAACATGATCCAGAAGCACAGGTGTTTTCTCTGAGCCTGTAGACTGTAGAAAACTGATCTGTGGTCAGACAAACGTACACATCTGGAAAGGCACCATCAATGCTGAAAGGTATATCCAGGTTATAGAATGACAAGTGCTTCCATCCAGACATCGTCTCTTTCAGGGAAAGCCTTGCATTTTCCAACATGACAATGCCAGACCACATACTGCATCAATTACAACATCATGGATGCGTAGAAGAAGGGTCCAGGCGCTGAAATGGACAGATCTTTCACCCATAGAAAACATTTGGCGCATCATAAAGAGGAAGATGTGACAAAGAAGACCTAAAACAGTTGAGCAGCAAGAAGCTTGTATTAGACAAGAATGGGACAATATTCCTATTCCTAAACTTGAGGAACTTGTCTCCTCAGTCCCCAGACGCTTGTAGACCTTAATAAAAAGAAGAGGGGTAAACATGGCCTCGTCACTGCTTTTTGGAAATGTGTTGATGCCATGAAACTTATTTTTCCCTTAAAATGATACATTTTCTCAGTTTAAACATTTGACATGTCATCTATGTTCTACACTGAATAAAATACTGAAGTTTGGAACTTCCACACCATTGCATTCAGATTTTATTCCGTGGCCCAACTTTTTTTGGAATCGGGTTTGTAGTAGCTTTCTTTTGAAATCACATCATTCAAAGAGTGATGTGTTTGATTGAATGTGTATTAAATGGAGTGATTTTCCTCTGCGGTGGTAGCTTCCAGCAGTCCTCATGTGAAGTCCGGTTTACTCGTGGGGAGTCTGAGGAGCATGTGGCGTGCCATGACCAGCCCTGTGTTTGACTTCCAGGGAGATCCGCTGCAGCAGGGAGGAGCTCTGATTATAGGCCCAGGTCACAAGCTTTCTGATTCTGCTTTTTATGTTTTATCCTGACTTGATCTGAACATTTTGTGTTTTATTTCTTAGGTCCAGAGGTTCATTTCGCCCATTTTGACATGAACCGGCTGGACCACATGCCCATCAACTGGTTGCTTCAGTTAGCAGGCCTTCAGACGCTGGACTTCAGCGATTCACCCAAAATCATAGATGTCTAGAGGAAAAAGCAACTGTTACGCCGTGGCAGAACTGCACTCGATGCTTGGAGCTGTTATAATGCAATACTGGTCTTTGTTTGGCTCAATATTGTTTTTGTATATATTGTTGTTTTTATATAATATTTATGTTTGAAAGGAACACGCCATTCCACTGCTTGTCACGTTACACACATTGCATAACAAAACGCATTATCATATTGAGTAAAATCACTTGTTTTGATGTAAATGTCATAAGTCCAAGTCGTGTTTCATCCACAAAAAACTAAACATTAAATTATTATAATATATTTTAATAAAATAGATTTTAATATATTAAAAATATTTTGCATCAAGAAAAGAAAATTATAGGACACGTTTTTTTTATTATTATTGCAAAAGCGTTTTATAATAAATATTTCTTAAAAAACAAAGACTAATGCTGGCATTTTGTGTAAATACTTTAGTTATTTCACAAATAAATGTGAGATATTTAAAAAAAAAAATGTACATTGGAAATTGTTGAAATTATTCTTACTGTAGTACTTCTTACTGTAATCGTTTTTTTTATTGCCAAACTGTACATCGGGATAAATAACCAATAATTGCCACTTTGCAGAAATATTTCCCAAATTATTTTTTTTCGTATTACATGTATATATGTAAATAAACTATATTAGTTTAGGGGAAAATTAATTTTAAAAACTATTCTATTAGTTTATAGGGTAAATTATATCGCACACATTTCTATTATTCAGAATGCTTTACAATTGGTATCATATATATGTTACGTTACGGCAATTTAAAACAAATGTGTTTTAAACATGAAAATATTATGTAAATAATCTCAGTTTCTCTATTTTTGCATTGCGCGAGAGTCACTGCACGGGTTAAAGTTCCGCGGGTGCCCGGATGTTGTGGCGCAAGGACGTCACTCGCAAGGCTTTTAGAAACTTGCCTGCTCTACGTCACTGGCAGGACAACTGGCTCAAATATACTTTAGTCTGCAGCGCATGGAGCCGTTAGAAGCAGGACTATGCAAACTAAAGCGCAAATCCTGCTTCTGTTGCACCTTCGCGTCTGAAACGCCATCTTTTCGTGCGTAAGAAAGCATGAAGCGCAAGAGCGAGCGACGGGGCGAGTCGAGGAAGAGACTCTGTGCGTCTCTGAGGGACCAGACGGAGTCAAAGAGCGAGATTTACCTTCGTGTCACAGGTAAACAAAGCACAGACGCGACCAGAGCGTTCTTACAGGGATACACCGCCATGAAGTCCCGCCACACGAGTCCTGTCAGGAGCGGCATCTTCGCTTTAACATCAAACACCAAACCAAATCACAAACTAAGTGCTGCTTGTGTTGAGATTAGCGCTGATTACACATCTTAGATGGCCTTGTTAACTAATAATGGTGTATTTGTGGAGACGGAACGGTTTCTTTGTTCTGTTCTCTGGATGTAAATCACCCAAAAGTGGATCAAAGCGTTCAGTCGGAGCTAAATGAGATTCTATTGGCTGATCGGCTCGTCTCTCCTAGCAACGGCTTGGGCAGCGCGCCAATTAAACTGCCGTTCGATTTAAATTCTGGAGGGAGGGGCTTAGTGTGATTGACGTGTCGGAGTTGCGACCGTCAGCCAATCAGGAGGCTAGAAAGGCTTTGGATTTAAACTGCGCTGAACTTTATTCAGTCTTCAGGCGATGCTCGTGTCGCGTGGAGCTGTTTTATTTACTCGTTTTAAACAGAGGCGTACTTTAAACACAGGTTTTATTGCATAAAACAGTATCTTGCTTTTTTAATTCGATGCATTAATTTGATTTCGACGGAAATTGTACTGTTTTTGTTGAATGTGTCTTCAACAAAGTCTTTATTGTGAGGCTAACTTTAAACCAGGATTAAATAATGCTCCGGAACAACGTTATAGTAGAAACATGCGATCTGTCAAACTGCATCGAGTTCGTTGAAGGTGAGTGTCTTATTTATTTGTTTTCTTCTTAATAGTGCACATGTTTTGTTGCCTCAGGGTTTGTCTGAGAACCCACTTCCGGTACAGGGATTCAAATTCATTGACTCATGCGTGTTTACATTCAAAGACTGCGTGAAATGTGTAGGAAGTGAGGTCATAATGATTTAAGTTGGTTTCTTGTGTTTTTCAGATCAGCTGTATTTTGCTATTCTTCATCAGAAGGTGAAGAGCACTCCTGACAGACACTGTTTCTGCATCGATGAAGAGCTTTCCTATGAGAAGTGAGAGTCCAAGCCATTCTAATGAGTCATTATATTACAAGAAACATTATAAAATATCATATGATGCATATAATGGCTCTAAATGATCGTCGTTGTTCATCTACCAATCAGCAGTGGATTGCATTGCATTATGCATATGTATAAGACATTACTTGCTTTTATGTACGGATGTGCTATACTATTAAACTATTACAGCTTTGCACAAAATTGCATATTGTTGAGTCTCTGAATAAAACTGAGCCTTTCCTCTGTATTCTCAGTGTATTAAATGATATGAGCCATAAACACCTGGTAGACTTAAATATTATATAACACGCATGTAAACTTTTTGTCTAAAGGTTTAATATTAAATGTTTTCTCCCCCATAGGGCAGTCTGTTAAATATGCATATGGTTTTTATGGATCGTACCAGACCTTTATCAATGACCTCTTTGATTTTTATGTTTGAACAGCTTCTATGCAGACTTTGGCCCGCTCAACTTGGCCATGTTTTATCGCTTCTGTTGCAAACTCAACAAAAAGCTGAAGGTAATGATGCTTTATTACCCTGTTCTAATAAATCCAGTCTTTGCATGCAAGCATTGTATATTATGGTTTTTATGAGATTTTTAAAGTTTTTAAAGATTTTAAATTTGTGCTCTTCTAATTCAACAGTCTTGTGCTCTTGCAAAGAAGACGATTGTGTTTTATACCTGCGGTGACAGAAAGAAGCAAGCCAATGCTGCATATTTGATTGGCTCTTATGCTGTAAGTTTCTGCTTTTTTTGCTTTTATTAAAAGTGCAGCATGATGGAATAATCAAATATATGCCGCCTTTCATAGGTAATGCATCTACAGAAAACACCAGAAGAAGCGTACAGCCTTCTGATCTCTCAAAATGCGTCTTATCTTCCTTTTCGGTGATTAAAATTTATCCGCATTGTTATTTAAGAACATGCATTTTCTAGATTTGTTCATCTTTGACTTTAATTTTTCCATTGTGTTCAACAGAGATGCATCTTTTGGAACTTGCATGTACAATCTGAATATCCTTGACTGTCTGCTGGCCGTTCACAAGGTAATTCAGAGTCTTTGTCCGAAGCGTGTTTTGCTGCTATTATTCCTGCTGATTGCATGTTGTGTGTTTCAGGCTCTGGAGTTCGGCTGGCTGGATTTCTCAAAGTTTAATGTGGAGGAATATGAACATTACGAGGTGAGTTTTCCTTGATGGCGTAAGAAGGGCAATTTGTAAATTCTATGTGTCCACAATAATGTATTGAGAGCACACTGATTTTGTAGTGCAAACCTTTTTACAGTTTATTGCATGTTGTGTGCATTTAGTTACTGACATATTTCAAGAAGATATTTTAGCTGAGATGGCTCAAACTGCATTTTAGTTTAGCCTTTCACTGACGATGCTTTAATGTCTTCTCCAGCGGGCAGAAAACGGAGATTTCAACTGGATAATTCCAGGGAAGTTTTTGGCTTTCAGCGGCCCTCATCCAAAGAGCAAAATTGAGAACGGTGCGTATGGTTTGGCCTGTTCACCCATTATACCAGTACTTTGAGATGAGAGCTGGGATTATGTACTGATTTTTTTTCTCTTTTTTTTATTTATTTTTTTCCTCCTCCCCCTTCAGGATACCCTCTTCATGCCCCTGAAGCGTATTTCCCCTACTTCAGGAAGCACAACATCACCACCATCATCCGGCTCAACAAGAAAATGTACGATGCCAAGCGTTTCACAGACATGGGCTTCAAACACCACGACCTGTTCTTCGTAGACGGCAGTACGCCAAACGACGCCATCGTCACCAAGTTCCTGAACATCTGCGAGAATGCTGACGGAGGCGTTGCTGTTCACTGCAAAGGTTGGCATTTTTCAAGGCTAAAATAGTCACGTGAAGACATCATATCTGTGTTACTTCATCTAATTACATGATTAAGCTAATTAAACATCAGTTTTGACTGAGAAATTACCCCCAAAAGATCTTTTTCAAAGTTTTGGATAAAAAACATTTAATAAATTAAAAAGCATCAGAAATGAATATTTTGCATAAATGTGTTTTTTTTTTTTACTATAAATACTGAAATATTATTATGTAGTTTTTTTATTTTTTTTTTTAAAGCAAATAATAATTTGAATAATTCATTCAACTGATTTGTTCAAATGGCTGATTCATTCTGAAACAAATCAAGTGGCTCTTTATGAATCATTGACTCACTTGATTTATTCAGTAATGAATCACTTTACAGCTCTACTTTTAAAGACATTCTGCATTAAACACCTTATAACTGTTGCATTAATTTTATTGCAAATCCACCTCAGTTCGTCAGAGTCTTCCAGGTTCAGTTTTCCAGTGTCATGAAGCGAGATATCTTAACAAGCCAAACCTGTGTTTCAGCTGGTCTGGGCCGAACGGGGACACTGATTGGCTGTTATATGATGAAACACTTCAGACTGACTGCAGCTGAAGCCATCGCCTGGATCAGGATCTGCAGACCCGGTTCGATCATCGGACCTCAGCAGAACTTTGTCGATGAGTGAGTCTTCCACACACACAAAGCAATGTGTCTCTGGGCCAATCTGAATGAGATTGTTTGCTTTTTAAAAGCCCTAATGCTAATTAATACATGTAACAGAAAGCAGACGAGTCTGTGGACAGAAGGTGATTTGTACCGGCAAAAAATAAATGAGCAGGAAAACGGCTCGAGTAAAACAGCAGTGGCTGGAATCCTGTCTGGAGTGGAAGATATTTCCATTAACGGTACAAACAAGAACACTTCGCAGAGGAAAGCGGCCTCTGACATGGTCAGTACATCTATTTATTCTGGAACATCCCCGTTTTAAGGGTCTTGTCTTGGCTAGCAGCATGAAGTTTAATGCACCTACTGAATTACAAGGCCAAGAACTGCCCACTGTTTGTTAACCAGGCTGTGTTTTTCATTGGTTAGCACACTGAGGAAGAGGAAGAGGAGTGCGGAGGACTCACGCAAGGCGATAAACTAAGAGCTCTGAAGAGTAAGAGGCAGTCCAGAGCATCCACGGGTTCAATATCGTAAGTTTTTCTGTTACACCACTCTTCTGTCCATCCATATACATGTAGCCATCGAGGCCTGACGGTACGAGTCCACTAGTGTGGAAGAAATCTGCTCCTGACCCTTCATTACTGTCTGTGATTGATTTTTTTCAGTATTTATTTTTGCCATGATTTCAGATAAAAAAGTTTTTTTCAGAGACTCAAATGGAGCAAAAAAAACAAGTTGGCTGCAGATGTTCATATCGTGAAATTTCAATGCTTGTAATGTCAATTTATAATAGTACAGAAGATACTGACATAAAATGTGACCCTGAAGCAGTCTTAAGTAGCCAAAAATACACTGTATGGGTCAAAAATCATTAGGATATTTAAGTAAAGATCATGTTCCATGAAGATGTTTCTTACCTTTAAATGCATCAATGTAATTTTCATAGCCAAGAACTTTAATATTTAGATTTTTTTGCACTCTCAGATTCCAGGTTATGGTTGTATCTC
>JAUMHI010000252.1:157168-175618 GCA_032359435.1 Enteromius unitaeniatus | reverse complement strand
GTGTGTGTGTGTGTGAGAGTGTGTGTGTGTGTGTGTGTGTGTGTGTGTGTGTGTGAGAGAGTGTGTGTGTGTGTGTGAGTGTGAGTGTATGTGAGAGGTTGTGAGCTGTGTGTGTTTGTTGTGTTGCAGCAGCGCAGCATCGGCCGGGCGAAGGTGGCCCATGCAGTGGTGGTGATCTTCATGGAGTTCTTCGCCTGGGGTCTCCTGACCACCCCCATGCTGACCGTGAGCTTCAAACACAGACTGATTTTAGAATGAATTTACAGAGACTTCATCTGCAGCATGTGGAAAGAAATAAAGGAACATGCCACATGTTAAAATATTCCTTGATAAATTATATACATGCTCAAATAACGCATTGAAAATAATAATATAATTACAAGTGGGACGCTCTATAGTAATGACAGTACATAGCTTAAATCTATACAAGTTTTATTAATCTTCTAAAGCAATCCAATGGAAATTATTCTTTTCTTTTTCATTCCCCCCCCCCGTGTTTTAAACATATTATTTGAGATGCTAATATAGTTTTAATTTTATTATATATTTTTATGTAATTGTGGGTGAAGTTTTATTTTTATTTTAAATATGTATATCATTTTTATTATTTCTTATTTTAGTGTTTTTTTTGTACGTCAAGTTAAACTAAATGAAAATGAGGACTGCTGCTTATAAATAAAAATGTATAATTTAAAAATAATATAATTTTAATAAAAAAAAATATGAATCTAAAAAACAATATGAATATATTAAAACATTTATATTAAATAAAAAAAATGATTTATTTTATTTCTAGTAATATCTTTTATGGTTTCAGTTTCAGTTTTAGTCGACTAAAGCAACCCTAATTTGAGCTTGATTATTGGATTAGATTTTATCATGTCACTTTGAGTTTCTGTTCTGTACAAAGAAAAGAAAAACTGGTTTGATAATGCACCTTCCCTCAATGCACTGCCGATGCAAATGCTAAACAAAGGGCTCATGGCTAAATGCAAACAGTGAAAGTGATATGAAACTGCATTGGTTCTGTGTTTCCTCGTTCCAGGTCCTCCATGAAACGTTTTCCCAGCACACGTTCCTCATGAACGGCCTCATTCAGGGCGTCAAGGTGAATCCAGAGCATGCTTTTGATGAGTTACATTACAGTTGTTGATCATTATTTGCTGAAAAGACCAAGTATTAACCCTGTTCTGTTGTAGTTACTGTGTAAACGGCAGCAGCGGTGTGTGTGTGTGTAGTAACTGCAGTGTGTTTGCAGGGGTTTCTGTCCTTCATGAGCGCTCCTCTGATCGGTGCCTTGTCTGATGTTTGGGGTAGAAAGAGCTTCCTGCTGCTCACAGTGTTTTTCACCTGCGCCCCCATCCCTCTAATGAGGCTCAGCCCATGGTACGGCCCGCGCGCTTGTGTGTGTGTGTGTGTGTGTGTGTGTGTGTTCCATCACATGACCCTCAAGTGACTAAAGCTCTTCAGCCGTGTTTAAAAGCCACTGCAGCTCATTGTGCATGAGAGACAACCCCCTCTGTAATGCATTAAAGGAATAACTCAACTAAAAATGCTCACCCTCAGGAGATTAGGATGAGTTTGCTTCTTCATCAGATTTGGAGAAATGTATTATTGCAGTGGATGGGTGCCGTCAGAATGAGAGTCTAAACAGCTGATTAAAAATATCCACAAGTAATCCACAGTGCATCAGTTAACATCTGGAGAAGACAAATGAATCATTAAGATGTTTTTAACTAAAATACAAGTCCGTAATAACGCTTCCTCCAGTGAAAGTGGTCTAGCAGAGTTTAAAACGGTCCAAAACAGTCTGGACTTATGGTGTGAGAGACGAGAGGAGATGCTCTTTTTCAGAATTTGTGTGTGAATGTTCCTTTACCGTGGGTTGCATTTATTTTAAATGTTATTATAAAAATATTTGACCTTGATTGATTTAGTTGTGTGTGTGTGTGTTCTGTCTCTCTTCATCAGGTGGTTTTTTGCTCTCATGTCCGTGTCTGGACTTTTCTCTGTTACGTTCTCTGTCATATTTGCGTATGTGGCTGATATCACAGAAGAGAATGAAAGAAGCACAGCGTATGGACTGGTAAGAACGCCGGTTATTGTTCATTTTCGGTGCCTACAATAGAAATGACTGTATGTATGCCTCTTTCCAAATACAGCTTAATCAATGTTTGAATTCATTTTCTGTTTTTACAATTATTACGCTGTATTTGGTATATTTATGATTATATCCTCTGTCAGACATCAATATATAAATCCAGAGATCTCATATGATTCCAGCTGTATCTATTATATACCCTTTTTTTAACAAAATAAGAATCAAAATTTCATTTCTTTTCCGTCACATTTTGTATCAGCGATATAATGAGAACTGTCAAAATGTTTTGGTTTTAATGATAAGATGAGACATTTAATAATAATAATATTCAAATATAGTTTAGTGTCCAATGGCTTCACAAAATAGCTTTTTTTATTGTTATGTAACAGACACTTTTATCCAAAGCGACCTACAAATGAGGAATTAAGAGGATTAGAAATAGAAAGTCTGTGAAACACCCACAGTTCAGCCGAAGACCTCAGGCCTGCTCGTGTCTGTCTGTGAAACAGGCATCAAATAATGTCATGCCAGTGAAAATAGGTGGAGAATTGCAGGAATCATGTGTTTTCCTTCTTCAGCCCGTATATTCTTGTTGTAATGCTTGAAAAGCATGGACACTCAGCAGCTCAAACGGAGTAAGAGACGAGTGTTATTCAGCAGATGAGATGATCAGAGACGCTCTCCTGATCATGTATGTTGTTTCTGGACTCTTCAGGTTTCTGCCACGTTTGCGGCGAGTTTAGTGACGAGTCCGGCTATAGGAGCGTTCCTGTCCCAGAAGTACGGAGACAGTCTGGTGGTTCTCCTGGCCACCATCATCGCCGTGGCTGATATTCTGTTCGTTCTGCTGGTGGTGCCCGAGTCTCTGCCCGACAAAATGAGACTCTCTTCCTGGGGTTTGCCTATTTCCTGGGAGCAGGCCGATCCTTTTGCTGTGAGTTACACAGTTGTTTGTGAGACACTAAATAACGTTCAGTGATTCTGAAACCTGAGAGTTACAAAGTTAATATTCTGTCAGCTGATGTGAAGTGTGTGTGTGTGTGTGTGTGTGTGTGTGTGTGTCTCAGTCTCTGAGGAAGGTGGGTAAGGACTCCACGGTGCTGCTGATCTGTGTCACAGTGTTCCTGTCGTATCTCCCCGAGGCCGGACAGTATTCCAGCTTCTTTTTGTATCTGGGACAGGTGCGTGTTTCCAAAGGCAGCACATTTCAAACAGATGTAGCAGGAGATGGGACGTCCTCCTCAGTGTATTCCAGCACAAATATCTAAACATCTTTAAATGGAGACACAGTTAGAGAAGATGCTAAATGATTTATATTGAGTATAAACTGTATCTAAAATATAACTTCTAGATATTTTCTAGAAAATGCATCAAAATGAAGGAAATCTATGATTACAGAAAGAAGTAGTACACGAACAAATGCTGTTAAATCGAGAAGGAGTAAAAAATATCGTCTCGTTTTTAGAAAAAGAACTAAGCTAAATAATCTGCCAGTCTTATTTCAAACAGAATACACTGCTTGCACCGTTGGCAGATTATTTCGCTTGTCTCAGGTGACACTTCAACTCTGAACAAATCCCAAGAATGGTAACAAGAGAATAAAATCTAGGCTAGAAAAGCAGTGTATCTTGAACTGAATTGATCAGATTAATGACTTTTGAGCATCTAAAATTGAGTTCTTCTGTTATTTTCTTTTGAAGCTGTATAAAAGGATTCTAGAAATGAATGTGCTTTGAGTGGAGTGCAGATGTTATAAACGGTGTTGTGTTTCAGGTCATTAACTTCTCTTCAGAAGCGATTGCAGCATATATTGCGATGGTGGGAATCCTGTCCATCATAGCACAGGTACAGACACTCATTCCCCAGATGATACATGAGCCATGCTGACACAATGACACTCGCTTTAAGATGCACGCAAAGATGAGTTGTTTAAACCCTCTTCTAGCAATCCCGGTGCTCCAGATCTAAAAGTATCTGTAGTTAGGGTTCTCATCGTAACACACACAAGGATAAATATATTCTGATGGGTCACATTATATTAGATCTGTGTCTTGATATACAGCCTCGTTAATGTTTTAATAATCACTTTACTTTTAATGTTCACTGAAAAAAAATTATCTTCAAGATCAAATACTGTACAAGTAAACAAGACGAATGTCTGTCAAACTGACAGAAATTTAGTTTTAAGCAAAAACTAACATTTTAATATTATAATTTTTTTTTTAGAAAACTTGTACAGTAAATTCATCTTATATAAATGTGCTGATTGTGGGTCACAAATACAGTTGGTTTTGCATCCTTCCGTGCAGACGTTGCTGTTAAGCGTCCTGATGAAGAGGATTGGGAATAAAAGCACAGTGCTGCTGGGTCTGGGCTTCCAGCTGTTCCAGCTGGCCTGGTACGGCTTCGGCTCTGAAGCATGGTGAGGATCTGTCTGTGGTCGTGATGGAAGCGAGCGCTGCTGTGAAGGCTGTCAGTAACTGTGTGTTTGATGACAGGATGATGTGGGCGGCCGGGGCCGTCGCTGCCATATCCAGCATCACTTTCCCAGCCGTGAGCGCTCTGGTGTCCCACTGCACGGATCACGACCAGCAGGGTCAGAGAGCATCGTCAACACTGCACCAAATCAGATCCACTGCATACATGCATAACATTCTCCAATGCATGATGCATTAAACCTTGTTTTCTGAAATATGCTTGAAAATTAATTTATGATTAAGACCAGAAGAATACATTTTGCAATACCACACAAATCTTAATTACTGTTGTTATTTTAATAGAAAAGCATCATTTTAGGAATTTGACTGGAGCTGTCTTTTGAGAAAAGCTTGTTTTTTAAAAGCTTTTTTTGTGTGCTATATTAAAAAAAAAAATAGACCTAATAGATAATAATCTTAATTCAAAGAAAAACCAAGTTGTTGTTTTTTCCCCATTAGCAGATATGTTTCTTAATTTAAAAAAATGCATGTAAAATGTATTTGGTTAATTTTCCCTGGTTTGTAATGCATAAGTCACATGATATTCCAGGGGTTGATGGTTTGTGTGTGTTGTGTTCAGGAGCGGTTCAGGGCATGATCACAGGGATCCGGGGTCTGTGTAACGGACTCGGCCCTGCTATGTTCGGATTCATTTTCTTCCTCTTCGACGTGGAGCTGAAGGAGATGACCCCCGGTGGTCAGACCCCCGTCTCACCAAGCCCTGAGGAGGTACAGGAGTCTCTGAGCGTCTCGCTCGGTGTGTGTTTCAGTCTTTCTGTACAGCGCGTGTCTTGTCTTTCAGAAGCGTGTGATTCCTGGTCCTCCCTTCCTCTTCGGTGCTTGTACGGTTCTTCTGGCTCTGCTGGTGGCGGTTTTTATTCCGGCTCAACACGCTCCGGCGGTGAAGACCTGCAGCACTCGTGTGATGAGCGAGTCTACGAGCGGCGTGACGGAGAAAGGCTCGGTTCCTGTCAGCGACGAAGACAACGAGCCTCTATTACAGGACAGCAGCTTATAAACCCTACGCACTGCTAACATGACTCTATTACTTGTCTCCTAGTATTAATACCTAAACATTCCTGAATCAAGATGTGTTTACTGACTAAAGATATTATGCTTGCTTTCTGTAAAAAAAACCAAAAAAAACAAAAGAAACAAATTTTGCTAAAATATCTGCAAATGGGGCAAAAAAAAGAATCTTGTTTAGACTTGGCTCCATCGGCAGATATATTTGCTTTTATGTTTTTTTTTTTTTTTTAAGAAAACAAGACTTGATAATCATTTTACTTTAAATTCATCTTGATTCTAGAATG
Source organism: Enteromius unitaeniatus (assembly GCA_032359435.1). Taxonomy (NCBI): domain Eukaryota; kingdom Metazoa; phylum Chordata; class Actinopteri; order Cypriniformes; family Cyprinidae; genus Enteromius; species Enteromius unitaeniatus. Next base: position 169,727 of record JAUMHI010000252.1, on the reverse strand, counting down.
TTTCGATATTTATGCTAGAAAACAAGACAGAAATAGAAAGGAAGGAGTAATTGTTTGCAGTGCAGGAAACTGCTCTGGTTTGGGTTTTATTCCAGTGTGTCTGAAAAGCTTTTTATTGAATGTCTGTCTTATTTTATTTTTTTTTCATCCTTCGGTCTTTGAAAGAGAATGTGCCTTCTCCATATTTTGGCTTACACTGCTAATAAACCCGGTTCTCGCTCAGGGTCTTGTTTTCCAGTACAAATACCTAAACATTCTTAAATCAAGATGCATTTGTTTGGGAAGGAAATTAATGCTTTAAAAAGGAAAATGCAGTCTTGTTTTCTCTTTGAATCAAGATTTTTGGCAGATTTAGTTTTTTTTTGTTTTTATGCGCAAACTTAATACTGATTATAATTCTTTTCTTACATAAGAATACATCTTTAGTCCTTCTTCCTTAAGTAAATGTCTAAAATGAAGAATCTTTAGACATTTATACTGGAAAAAAGAGAAAAATAGTAAGCGAAGAGCTGGTTTTTGTGGTGTAGTTCCGTGTATCTGAATGTAGTCCTTTATTATATCACTGATGAACTTTAACCTCTGCGCTAAACTTGTACAGACGGCAGTAATAATAATTTCCTAGTGGCAAAGTTAGTTAAGAGCGTTTCAACATGCGGTGCACATACAGCCAGAGCGCAGCGTCTCTTATCGATAAACGGCACAAACGGACTTGATCATTGTATTTAGGACAGGTGCAGCTTTGATCAGTGAAGTGGTATAAAGAAAATGTATTTAATCTGTAACTCATATTTGAGCACCAGCTACTCAACACAGAGCTGCTACCTCACAATTACTCACAGACTTGATTTGAGGAGTATAGTTCAGCTAGGAATTGAAATGTGCTCACCTCGGGATCAGGAGGAGTGTGTTTCTTCATCACTGAAATGAATGGGTGCCGTCCGAATGAGAGTCTGATAAACGCATCAGAATAATCCACAGCACTCCAGTCCATCAGCTAACATCTGAAGAAGACACAAGATCAAAATAATCCATCTTAAAATGCTGTTAACTCAAATATGAGTGAATAATAACTCTCACTTCAATATCCAGACAGATTTGTTTAGAGCTGTTTTGATTTGTGCAGATTTGACTTTTTCACTGGAGGAGAGTTATTATGAATTATGGGCTTGTATTTTACACATTAAAACATCTTAAAGCTGGATTAGTTTGATCTCCAGATGTTAACTGATGGACTAGAGTGCTGTGGGCGATTGTGATGTTTTAATCAGATGCTCATTCTGACGGCACCCATTCACTTCGGTGATGCAGAGACACATTCCTCCAGATCTGATGTAGACACACATTCCTCCTGATCTCAGATGATCCTGAGGACACTGCAAAAAATGCATTTCAAGACTAGATTTTTTTTGTCTTGTTTGCAGCCAAAAATCTAAAAATTCTTACGGACCAGAAAAAAAATCTTGTCTAGTTTTCAGGCCGCACAAGTGAAAATGAAGGTAGTTTTCACTTGAATCAAGCAAATGAATCTGCAATCGAGATAAGAAAAATCTTGTTTTCTGTCTGAAATGATGTTATTTTGCTTGTTCTGCCTAGAAAAACCTTGATTTAAGAATGTTTAGATATTTTGGCTCCAAACTAGACTTGAAGTGCATGTTTTGCAGTGGATGAGCACATTTTAATGCTTGGCTGAATCATTCCTGTAAGGCATTTAATGTTTCTGATGTCCTGAAATCATTTCCAGTAACTTTCCAGAGGACCGAATCTACTATTATTATTATTTTAAAGCTTCTTATCATTGCTTGCTAACAGAGCAGACTCTTACTGACTCTTCTGTTGTTTTATTTAATTGAAAATTTAATCTTAATTTAATCTTTTTTTTGTTGTTGCAAGTTGAAAAACTAATTTTGGTTTCCTTACTCGGTTCGCAGCAGATTATCTGATTGATTGTGTTTCATCAAGTAACACACCGCAGCAATAACAGCCTGAGTCTGCTCTATCCTGCACGTTTGATGTATTTAAGCAGCACAGAGCGGAGGAAACGTTTCAATTGCCAATTCTGGAGACCAGATAATGATGCATACTTGAAAATGATGTCATAGCAGAAGTGTAGATGTGATCTATTTATGCAATCGGTGCTGTAGATCAGTGCGCACTGACTCGAATCGATCGTAGCCCCACGAAAGTCATTTGAGCTGTTTTCCAATGAACTGCACTTTGGTTTTTTTAATGATGTTTCGGCTCTAGGCGCCATTCTTCATGGCTATGCAGCCATTGCTTGAAGACTGGTTTGTAGATGCCTTCTGATGAGATTTTATTGATGCGTTCGACGCTCATTAAGCATTCGTTTGCGGAGACGTTTGAGCTATTCATTGATCAATGTTTCAATAAACCACTTCATATTCCTGGATTGGATTCATGTTTTTTCAGAGAAATGCAAGTGTTTGTGTGTCATATTCATGGCTTAATAGGAAATGGGATTTATTTAATTACAATAAATGAAAATGACACTCTTATAAAACATTGACTTGCAGACAGAAAAAGTCATTCTCAGCATGCTGTGAGACGTTTGGTCACATCAAACTAACTAAACGATGGAGATCAAAATGGGTTTGGGAGCTAATAAGAATGATAAATGCAGTCGAAAAGGAAAATATGAACTTCAAGGTTGCCAACTCCCAGCTGTTTTTCTGAAATAATTGTAAATGCTGATACAGGAGAGACCCAAACCCTTTAGATACTAACAGCTTATCATCTTTCTTTTCAGTTTTAATTGAACTCGGAATGAGAAAACTAATAAATAGACTCCTTTGGAAGCATTTAAAGCTATGATATCAATCTGAAGCAGATGATTGTCATATTTCCAGTCCTCTGGCTCTACAGCAGGCAGCTGAGGGAGACTTTAGTGGTGTATGACGGCTGAGTGTCTGAAAAAGAAGAACATTTGCAGATGATGCACAAACTGTTGGTAAATGTATTTCAAGTTCTGCATGCTGTTACCGTTGTGTACTGAATAGTGCGCTGAAAAAAATAACTACTAGTGCATTTCACTAATAATTACAAAGAAATTGCGTGTAACATTGAATTAATTAATTCACGTAGAAAGTCAAATATTATAAAATGTAGCCTACTCATAGTTTTATTTTATACATTTACAGTAAAAATAACTGTTAAATGGTTAACGGTAAATTCCTGTGAATACAGGGAAAAAATGTAAACTGACATTCCCAGAATTCCCTGCATTGCATTTGAATTGAATTTGTATATTTCTTGTATATTTGAGTTTAATGAGTCTCATCATGATGGTGTTCTGAGCTCCTTCTATATATGTTCATATTTAAAAGCTGCTTGTGATGGGCTTTGGTTCATCATGTGAATTTCTCATCACATTTGCATTTGATGTTCATCAGTGTATTTCAAAGATACTAAACAGATTTCAGTGCTCTAATAGCTTGGTATATTAACATTATATCAGTTCATGAAATTACAGTATTTAACTGTAAATTTAGCTTAAAACTGTAAAACCTAAAATCTTGTTACCAAACTTTTACTGTCACATTCTGGCAACCACAGCTACCGGTTTTTACCGTAAATTTTACAGATTTTAATTAATTTATTAATTAAATTAATTATTTGTTTTTTTGCTTATTATAATTTCTTAAATATTATAATTATTTATGCTGCATCCCTTTTGCCTCCTTGATCAGTTTCACCTCTGTCTTGAAGAGTCTCGATGTAGGTTTTCATGAACTCCTTGTCCCGCTCGTCCTGAGCTTCTGCATCCATGTTCATCTCATCTTCAGTGTCAGGGTTTATTGGATTGTCATATAATCGGATGAATCTGAAACATGAAGACAGTAGATCAGTGCTTTATGGAGTGTTTTCATGGGTTTGCAGAGACGACGTGAAGCTGCTCATGTTTTATACTCAGATTGAACTAACACAAAGTTTGGAACGCAGTAGTTTTATAAGAGAGCACAAATGCTGTGCAAGTGAAGTTTCTCAGGCCAGCCGAGTAGTTTTGCAAACAAACACAAAGGTCGTTGGCGAAACGAAAGATTTTTAAGAGAATTAAAAGCGTAAACAAACAACATTTCCTGATGAAAGCTGTAAAATATAATTTTTTTTCTCATGTGTTTTCCATCATTGCTCACTTCGTAGGGTTCACACTTACTTGATGTTAGGATTGTCCACCAAATGTGACGGGATGCTGTACAGCTTGTCTGCGCTGATGACCAGCATCTTCAGATGGACGAGGTTTGTTATGGTCATCGGCACGTACCGTATGTTGTTTTTGTGAAGGAACATCATCTCTAAAGACTCAAGCCTGATGAAGAGCAGGTTCACTTGATCAGTGTCGGGGGTAATGCATTACAAGTAACACAAGTTTCATGATCAGACTTTTTTCAAGTAACTACTAAAGTAATGTTACGCATTACTTTTTAATTTACAAGAAAATGTCAGTGTTTTTTCCATTTATTGTACCGTCCCAATGCTGATATACACATACTTAAATGTTTTCTAGTATAAATATCTAAAAATGCTTGAATCAGGATTAATTTTCTGTGCAAGTAAAGTAATAAGATATTATGTCTTGCTTTCTGTAAAACTAAAATATGCGGGGGGGAATAAATAATGAAATATTTGAAAAATTAATCATTTCTTATTCAACAAAATAAGAAAACTTTGAACATGTTCATTTGGCTCTTAATGCATCTCATTTCCTTCTGGAGCATCTGTGAATATCTGAACCCTTTTAATAGTTGTTTCGTGGACTATATGTAAACTTCTTTTGTGTAAAATATCTTCCTCAGATAGTACTAAATAAAAAAATAACAGCTATTTTGTATAATTTTATTTAATATAAAATATTTTAGTTTTATTTTGTGCCCAATTTTGTTGCATACAACTGTATATAAGATTAGCAGAAACTTCAACCAATGGGGCAAGAAAAATTATTTTGTCTAGCATTTGAATTAAGATCATTTTTCTTGCAGATACTTTTGCTCGTTTAAAACAAAAACTATATCTTTTTACTTGTCCTGTAAATGCATCTTGATTCAAGAAAGCTTAGATATTTAGATGCTTAGAAAACAAGACGAAAACACTAAGCCAGAAAATCAAGTAATTAAGTAACATAATTATTTATATTTTAAGGAGTAACGCAACATTGTAATGCATTGCTTTGAAAGGTACCCTTCCCAACCCTGCACATGAAGAACAGGTGATGATTAGAGGATCGAACACACACCTGTCGATGTCTTCTGGCAGGTCTCTGAGTCTGTTGTTGCTGATGTCCAGACACTTCAGGCTTTCCATGCGGAGCACACAAACAGGAATACTGGCAAACTGATTCTCTGACACGTCCAAGTGCCTCAGTTTTTTTAGATTACTCAGCTGGAAAACAAATTACACAGAAAGAAATGTGGGGTCAAGGAATTCATGAAAAGAACATCAGATCATCTTGTCGCACCTCAAAGGGAAGCTCGGCCAGGTTTGCGTTTGCGGTCATCTCTAATCGCTCCAGATTCTCACATTCTCCGAGTTCAGGTGGAATGCTTAACAGTTTATTATAATTCACATTTAACTCCCTCAGGTTGACCAGTTTTCCTGTGAAAGATGAGACATTTGCATTGGATGTTGTGTCCACAGAAGCCAAAGTATGGGTCAGAATTATACATTTTTCTTTTATGCTAAAAAATCATTAGGATGTTAAGATCATGTTCCATGAAGATACTTACTGTAAATTTCCTACCATAAATATATCGAAACTAGTAATATGCATTGCTAAGAGCTTCATTTGGCCAACTTTAAAGATGATTTCCTCATATTTTGATTTTCAAATAGTTGAATTCCGCTTTGAGATGATGCTTAAAGCTCAGTTTCAGAAAAATGCCTCTCAGAACTGTTTTTGTGCTCCTGGCTCAGATGTGTGGAGTTAGTGTTTCAGGTGTGTTGACTCTGACCTATCTCCACAGGAAGCTTTGTCAGTCCGTTTTTGGGAACGTCCAGCACTCGCAGATCCACAAACATCTCGATGTAGGCAGGAATCTCAGGAATCCTGGTCCCGTGGATGTGCCATTCTTTCAGATAGGTCATATACTGAAGATCTTCAGGTAATTTCTGCAGATCACAGTTAGAGTTGGATCACAGCCGGCACAAATACATTTGAAAAACATATTTTTCAGATGGTTACCATCCATTTTTTCCCATTCAGCTCAAAAATGAACTTCTTGTTGTCTGCGTCATCATCTGGATGAGAGACAGAGATAGTCAGAGGTCAGATTCATCAAGTCTGAACACTTTACTAATATTTCTGTTAAACTGTAGCATAATGCAATGTGTATGTTGCATATATAGGTAATATAGGTCAAATACATGTGAATTATCAATATGGAAAATTCCTTAATATTAACTATTATCTCAAAGTGTTATATATTATTATTATTTATTTACTTTTTTTTTTTAATTATAATTTTTTTCAGCATTAAGAAAAATAATAATTGAATTAAACAAAAACTGCTGAGTTCCGGGAAGAGCCACAGAGACGTGGCTTGTGAAAAATAGTAAAATAATACAATAATAATAAACATAAAATGTTTACTAAATATTTTATGTTTACCTTTATATAATTTACCAACATTTTACTTGAAAAATATTTTTAATGTCATATTAAAATATTATTAAAATAAAAAAACACTTATTTAAACTTACAATAGCTAATAAAATAATACTACATAATAAAAAAATTATATTTGCTAAAAATTATTAAATATTTTATGTTTACCTGCATGTCATGTGACCATTAACCAATATCAGACATGCTGAAATGATTATATAGCCTTTTGAAAATATATATATCTCAAAACGGGGTAAATATTTTAGGTGTTCAGCAAACAAAACCTTGTGAGAGTTCTTCAGGTGATATAAAGAGTAGCAGTATGTCAGTCTGTGTGTCTGTGTGTTTGTTACCCTTGTTATCTGCGTGCAGGAGGTGTGTTTCACTGAGAGCTGATCTCTCCAGATAACACTGCAGAGCCGTGACTTCAGCGCTCTTCAGCTTTCTGCACGCGATGCGATACTGCCACTGCTGATCCACCCTGAAACACACACCAAGATCTGAGCGCATTATCGCTTGCCTTTCAGTGCAATCATAAGAGGTTTCTCCAGAGTTTAGCTCCAGATCAGTCCTCAGACGTTCTAGTGATCCTGAAGACACTGATCAGCTGTGGTTAGGGTTGGAGACAAAGTCTCAAGTCAAGTCTCATTTATTTCTATAGCCCTTTATGCTATTATGTAGACCAAAGGACTGAACATCCAAGAAATTATAAAATAAAATAAAATACATAAAATGCATGACATACAATGGCAAAGTCAAGAATTAAAAGTGACAGAATAAAGATACGTTTTAACACAAGATTTAAAAACCTCAACTGAGGATGCAGAACTTTACACCAGGAGGAGTGTAATCCACAGTCTAGGACCAACAACAGAAAAAGCTCAATCCCAAAAACAATTGGAATACCTTTGAGTTCATGCGCACCAAGTCCTTAATATATTCCGGGGCCAACTCATGAACAGCTTTATAAACGTATAACAAGACCTTGTACTGAATCCGCTGCACTGAATAAAGGTTTGAGACCAATCTGAGTGATTTAATCTAGGACAAAAGATTACATTTTGTGATCTAATCCGAATTCACAAGACTTTTCTTTCTTTTGAACTTTCCTTTTCCAAGGTTTGATCCAACCTGATGGACAAATCCAATCAGGGTTTAGTTCCAGTCCTGATCAAACACAGCTGTGTGTAAGCATCATGTTATGTTGATTAGGTGTGTGTTGTGTGTTTAGTTTCTCATCCTCACCTGGCCAGAGCACTTTTACTGATCCGCTCTTCCTCCTTCTTCTGTCTCTGCTTGTGTTTCTTCACACGTCCTTCCCAAAGATCTCGGATCAGAGAGAGGTCATAGACGGGAATTTCAGTGCCGATCCGCTCTGCCTTCATGATGAGATGTGATGCTGAGGACAGAGAAAGAGTATGTGAACCACACACACACACACACACACACACACAAACATGTTGTGTATCCATGTTTTTTATGGAGACATTTTTTTGAGAAAACAGGACGTTTTATTATAAGTCATTTTGCATCTCAAGTAAACCTTGACTGTTTAGATATCTATCATGGAAAACCAGACCAAAAAAACTGTGAATTTAGTCTAAAGTTATAATAAACCTGTTATAATCTGATCCCTAAATGATCTCATCATAAACACTTCACATGATTTCTGCTTTATATGATACACAGAAAGCAGTAAACATGCTTCAGTCTGTGTTGAGTCTCCAAAACACAGTTCATTCCAGGACAGTTCATTTAATATAAAAACATCTGAAAATATGTCGCTCAAAACCAGCAGGTGGTAAAAATAGAAAGTGTAAATCTGTGATAAGACACTTCCATAACACCTCAGTTACTGACCTCTGCTTTATCAGATTCTGAAATCAACACTTTTACCAGAGAAGCAAAATAAAAAGTTGATTATTAAAATAATCTATTAAAATTAAGAGAGTTTTTCCTTAAAACAAAAGCAAACTCTGTCTGTAGGGTCAGAAAATGCAGCTTAATTAAAAAAAACACTGAATGATTTTCTATTTTTGTCTTGTTTCTAGTATAAATATAAAATAAATTCTTGAATATACACTGTAAAAAAAAAAGTTATTTTTACGGTAATATACCAGCAGCTGGGGGTTGCCGAAATTCTACTGTTAAATAATGGTAAAACCTTTATGTCTTTTACGGCAAAAAATTGTACACTGTAAAAAGAAATCCCGTAATTTACGGTAAAAAAAACGGCAACTATGGTTGTCAGTATAAAACCGTGAACAATACGGTATCAAAAACTTTGTTTTGTCAATAGTTTTACGGTTTTATTTTAAATTTACAGTTAAATATCGTAATTACTAATAAGAAACCGTAATATCTGATATAATGTAAATATACCAAAGTGTATAAATATATTTTTTACCTTTGATATACACTGATAACTACCAAATGCAGGGGGTGATTAAAAAGTCACATGATGAACAAAGCTCATCACAAGTAGCTTTTAAATAGTAAAACATGTAGAAGGTGCTCAGTGCCATTCATTTAACAACATTACATGTAACATACAACCCTGATAAACATAACTGATACAAAAAACTAAAAAGAAACATAGTTATTTTAAAGAAAAAACATCAAATTCAAACTAAATTTAAAATGCAATGCATGGAATTCTGGGAATGTCAGTTTACGGTGTTTCTCTGTAAATTTAAGTAAAAGTTTTGCAAATAACTTCGAGAGAATCGCTGAACGCTTAACTACACGCCGCTGGCAGCCCGATTCCCTAATTACCCCTCGTTATCCGCATCCAATCAAACCTTCTTCCCTTCACTATAAATTCTCCCAGATTTCTTTTCCCCCGCATCTCGCTTTTGTGCATCCCTCCTCCTCCCCTGCTTCTTTATTACAAGGAAAGTGTAAACTCTTGAAACAGGAATGTACTATTTATCATTTTTTTACCGTAGCAATTTTAGTGTTATTTACCGTTAATTTCACGGCCATTTTTTACAGTGTAGATGAATTTACTGTATCGTGAAATTACTTCAAATGACTTTAGGATGATACAAATTTTAGTTCGTTTTTCCTTAAAACAAACACAAATATCAAAGGATAAACAAGATTATTTCTCTTTCCCATTAGCAGATATTTAGCTTGTTTTAAGGAAAAACTAGATATATATATTATATAGATAAATATAGATAGATATTTATACTAGAAAACAAGACAGAAACACTAAGTAAGAGAGGTATTTTTTGCCGTGTGTTTGATGATAATGTAAAGTAGTTCTGGACTGTATGAGAGGAAGCTGTTGGTAATCTGAGACAGTAATCTGAATCATGTTGGTCTGTTTGAGTCTAATCCTAGACGCTTGTGTTGGTGATTCAGTTTGACCTCCAGTTCATTAAGAGTCACCCGCTTTAACCCCAGAACTACAAACACAATGAGCTCGCTGCTAATCTTCATTAAAAGTGGATTAATAAGCATATTTAGCGTACCTGCGTACCAGCTCCTCTGCGTCTCTTTCCAGGTTCAGCTGCTTGTTTACAGCTTGTCTGTATTTAGACGCTGCATCAACTTGCTGCTATTTTTACAGCGTGTGTGTGATCTGATGCCTCGTGTCTTTACAGCGTCTGACACATACACATGTCCTCACTCTCACACACACTGATCCGTAAATGACACAGCTTCAGACATACGCAGACAGAGACATACACACACACACACACACACAGCCTACTGTTCTCCAAATCAACCATACATGACCTTTATCTGAAGGGTCGTGACCTCTGAGGTGTTAGAGTCTCATTACACCCATGATTTATCACTCGCTCACGGCTCTGGATTCATCTCACACACACACAAGCCTCACACACACACAATGATGCACACGCTCATTCACACACACACACACACACTCATGTAGTGTGTCCATGTTTTGTGGGGTCATAGGTGTAATGGTGTATCTACTGTACAGACTGTATGTGGTATTGTCCTACACTGACCCTACACCTAAACCTACCCCTAACAGGAAACAAAAATTAATGCAAAAGTAATGTAACGCTTTACTTTCCATAAAAAGTTTGGATAGAAGCATCTGCTAAATGTAAAAGTATTTTTTTAGGTAGTAATTCAATAAATGCATGACAGTTAAATCTGTAATATTACTGAATATGTAAATGTTTAAACAGAACAAACCTGTTATGAACCAAACTTGTAAATTTCATTTGGTTGTATATTAGCTGTGAGGTCTGATATTGAATTATCTGCATCATTTGTCTTTCATATGCAGTGATCTGATGTTCGATTCATGTGTTTTTATCATGATTCTGTGCTGCAGCTGACATTATATCATTATATACACACAACTGCTGATCAAAATATGACCTAAAATAAATTCTTTAATGGAGGTTCGACTGTGACAACATGCCCCACTATAGACTCAACATGCTTGTTATATGAAGGTTGCATTGATTTTACCAAGAAAGACATGATCCTGGATCAACATTACCTCAATCCCTACCCCTAAACCTAACCCTGCCCAAATTGTGTGCCTAAAATCAGTGGGGAATGATAGCTGATTAACAAGGATGTAGAAGCACCTATCCCTGATCATAAGTCTAAAGCAGATATTATCCCTCTAATCTGATTGGTTGATTGGAATGTTGTCCCAGGAACATCTTGCCCTTGGTGAAATCACGCTCACCGTTATATGAACTAGGTGGTTTTATCTCTGTCCTAAAATAGAGATAATTAAGAGAAAGAAGGAACATCAATGTCAGATCAGTGTTTATCCCAGACCGAGCAGCAGAGAGCAGTATAACTCAAGTGAAGACGTCTTAGAAAGCACTACAGTGATGATGTGTTTCTGTAGTTTTTAATAACCCTGCTTCCTTACAAACACATAACATTTTTTTCCCTCAAGGATTATTGCAGAACATCAGCTCTGTGACCAACAAAAGTTTATGATTCTTACACATTTTATTCATCGTTATCATCATTAATGAACACGGCTTTTATTCATTTTGAATCCTAAATACAAACAGCAGAGGTAGAAATAGAAACGTAGACTGTTTCAAATATCATTTTAAGAACGTTTGAAGGTTCTCTCAATAATTAAATCATCCATTTATTATATTTTATTATATTTATTTATTTATTATTTATGTATTTTATGGTTATGTGAATACACTGTAAAAAGTAATAAGTTGACTTTACTTAGAAAAGCCTTGGAAACTGATTGCCTCAAAATTCTCAAGCAAATTAGATCATACCTTTTGATTTGATACTTCTTACCTCATCTTTGTACAGTTAACTTACGTATTTGTAGAGGTTCCCATAAAGTATCATTACATAACTACGGTAACTACATTTCAAAAGTTAAGCTAACGTCCATTACAAATGAATGATAACAATGTTCTTTATAACACACACACACACAATTTCAAACTAATTTAAGTTTAAAGTTAAAGGTAATAATTTTCAATACAATTTTAACTTTTATTAAAGACTTTTTGAAACAAAGCAAAAACAATCTGATTGGGAAATGCTTGTAAACACTGGAGATATGATTTAGTGTGGCACTGGGCTGGACACACAGGTTGTCAAGAGTTCTTTTTTTTTTCAGATTTCAGACATCACACTGTAAATGTTCTTCACAGTATTGGGTAATCCAAATGTAGCAGTAATTCAAATGTAGCACAGTACAGTCCATAAGCAAATGATTGAGGCAGATTCTTTGCAGTACTTTCCTGAACAACAATGGGAGAAAACACAGGGTCCAGGCAGAGAAGATCTGGAGAAGTACTTCATCTTCAGTGATAGACAGAACCCCAACAGACACGAGTGCCCAGACTGCCTCAACACCAGACACCTGTATAGAACTAAATAAACACAATATTAGTAGAGAAATGTGGATGATCAACTTTCAGTGACTTTTATTTTCTGAACACAAATGACATT
>JAUMHI010000252.1:127461-142262 GCA_032359435.1 Enteromius unitaeniatus | reverse complement strand
TTGACTACAGAGACCGTCTCTGCATTTGATAAATAAAGTTTAATACTCGTCATTATTCATTATCATCACTCTGTTCTACTTGATAATGTTCAGTGCTTTGCTACAATCTGTATTGTTAAAAGAGCTACAGGAATGAAAGTGACTTGACTAACGCGCAATTACGCGCCGCTGGAGACGCTCGGTGACGCACGAGAAAACAACTGGTTTTATTCGCCCCTGATCCTGAACACTCTCTCAACTCTCTCAACTGGTTTTTTTTACAAAAGCCAAAGCGCAGCTGGAGCTCTGCAGTCTGTCAATCAGCGCCGGGAGTCACGAGTGTCGTTACGTCTGAGCGATTATAACCGGCGCCGGTCTCCGAGTCTCTGTAGGAACTGATGGACGCGTGATTCTCCATCTCCTCCGTCATGTCAGATCAGCCCTCATCTCCTCCATCCGCGCAGAGACCCGCGCTCCGATCTCCGGGCTCCTCGCAGAGCCGCTTCCAGGTGGACCCGGTCTCGGATGCTCCTAAAACTCCTCCGGCGGCGCGGTCCTCCACCGGCGAGGAGTCCAGGGGCCGGCTCCGCTCCGTCAACTTCTTGAGCCCGTCTGACGCCGCGCTTGACGCCGGTGTGAACGGAGACACGGTGAGGAGCGAGGCGAGCCTGCACTCGTCCACCGGAGGTCTCAGTCATTTCTCAGACACGCACTCCAGCACCTACTACCTGCGCACCTTCGGACACAACACCATCGACGCGGTGCCCAACATCGACTTCTACCGGCAGACCGAGGCCCCGCTCGGGGAGAAACTCCTGCGTCCGTCGCTGGCCGAGCTCCACGATGAACTCGACAAGGTTTGTGTTGACCTTCATCCTCTCAAATCTGACACTCATTACTGCAGGACTGATTTATTTGCAAACTGTGTGGCTGTTGTTCAGTTGGGTAATACTTTTTTGGCTACCTCGTTAAAATAGTATATGCCAAATAAATGCATGCAAGTTACCCTAATCTTAACCCTCACCATGAGTACATGTAATTAGCATCGAGTACATAAATTAATATTGCTAATATATTCTAATATAATGACAATATATTATGCATAATTACATGCAAGTAACTCTAAATCTAATCCTAACAATAAAGTAAGTACTGTTTCGTGACTTGCATGAGAGCAGTGTTTGAGGAGTTTAGAACACATGCTTATTATACTGCTTATTAACTGTTTTATTTCCTAATTGGGTTTAAGTATATGCTTTATTTACAAAAATATCTTGTAATTTGATTTTAACCTCAGATTGATCTCAAAGTAAATAGAAGTGCTAAAATCTGCTTTTGTGTTGGCTGTGCTTTAAAATAAAATGATTCCAATCTTATTTGAAAGTGATTGTGATCTGTAAGATGAACACTGCCTGCTTTACATGTTTCAGAATCATCAGCTGCTGGAAACATTAGAAATGTAGAAAAGTTATGCCATGTAATCAGTTACATTACTTGAATATAGTATATAGAATATAGTAATTGAAAAAGTTACACTAGTTATTATAGGTTTAGCTAAATTGTAATCTGTAACCTGTTACATTTTGAAAAGAACCTTCACTGCTTATTTGTGCACGTGTGGCTTGAGTTATAGGGGACTGGGGCATGTTGTCACACGCTTTAGTGAATATTTATTAGTGTGGGTTTACTTTGATTGTAAACACATAGCTTATTGTCTATGAATTCGGATAAACTGTAAAAATATGAATGTGTTTCCACAATAATGCCTTTTAATATATTAGCTACACTGTAACCGATTTCTGTCATTTTCTGTCATTATGGGAAATATATGGTCACTACTGTATTTATTTACTACTGTACAGTACACTACTGTAAATTTACTTGACCACAAAAAAACTGACCAATGGCAGATGAAAGAGGTGGGCTGAAGCCCCGAATGTCATTACGTTATTATGTCTTGTGTGCATCAAGGTTTGAGTTTTCATGCATTTTTCATGTGATTTGAGTTTTGACTTCTATTAAACTAGCACTTAAACAGCAAAATGCAGCTGCTACAGGTATCTTTAACTTACTGTACCCTTTAAATTCATAATACTAAAATTAGATTCATTGTTAAATATATATTTTTAATAATCAAACATAGATTCTTAATCATATTAGGCCTATTATATGCACAGAGTTTCCTCACACATTCAGAACGATTAGGCCTATGTGAACAGATCAGTTAGCATTTATGGTCTGTGGCAGTCTTCACTAAATGTCAGGGCAACAAAATTTAATAATCAAGAAGTGAATATTATTAATAATTAATATTAGTGCTTTAAATCTCTAAGAAAATATTTTCTTTTTGTTCTATTTCACAAAAAAAGTTGTAAAAATTCAGTAAAGACGCTATCATACTGTAAATTAAATTATAGTAAAAATACCGTAAACATTTGTACAGTAATTTACTGGCATCTAGCAATCTTTTTACAGTCTAGCAGGTTGAAATACTGTCAGAAATGAAAGCCATCACTTTCATACATACATACATACATACTTGAAATAAAATGTAATACAAATCACTAAAGCAACATTTCTCTTTTTAATGTAGTTTAACTTAAAAAATCTTGACACTTGATACAAAATTAGGAAAAAACAAAATACAAAACTAATTCAGATTATAAACAATAATTATTTATAATTTAAATAATAAAATACAGACTGATTCATGAGACAGCAAATAGTAAAAGTTATCAAAAATATCAAATCATATACTATAATTACTGAAACTAAAATAAAACAAATGAAAAAAAAATATTAAATTCAAATAAAACATTTCCTTAAAATATCAAGAACTAATAAAAGTGACAAAAACTAAATCTTTAAGTAAAATTGAAATGAAAATCAAGACACAAAAAAGGAAAATACAACAATCAACATTAATCTCAGTGGTAGCTTAGTAAAATAACAGCATATTTTAAATAATCATCAGGATTTTTGCCCACAGAATTCTGATTCAACCGATTTGAAACTACATACAAAACACGCTGTTTAAAAGCTGAATAAATGCACTTACTACTGATGGAGAGGACACTATTAGAAAATCTGGAGTCTGAGGGTGCAGAAACATCGAAATATTGAGAAAACCATCTAAATAGTTGTCCAAATGAAGTTTATTTATGGTAGGAGGAAATGTACAAAATATCTTGTATTAAATATGCTTTTAGCTTCAAAGAGAAATGTATAATTGTGACTTATCCAGTGTGTTGTTGTGTATTTCTCCACACACTCCTGTGGGTCAGATGTGATATTAACAGCTCAGATCATATTTAGTACGAGTGAAGTGTTTAGCAGCTGATTCATCATCGCTATATTTCTTCTCTTATGGCTGTAAGTTGAGTGACTCGCGTGATGTCAGACGACACACACACACACACACACACACACACACACACACACACACACACTTGTCCTCAGACAATAGTCTCTCTCACACACCCACTCAGTCCGAGCAGCACCGTGAGCGACCCGGGTCACGTCACAATGTCAGCGTGTGACCCGTACGTCTCTGTCAAAGACCCAGTGTCCCCCGAACATCACGGACACACAGGTTACACACTTCTGACCGACTCGGACACAGAAGCAGTGTGTGTTCATGTGCTGGTCAGTGTGGGTTATGGCTCTTCTTTCAATCCTGCAGAAAGAAAACACCCAAAATACACATTTAAGTGTTTTTTTTATTGCACTTTATTTATTTCCATCATGTGTAGATTTAAGAGTAAGCTGACTAACATCTTTTTACAACTTCCATAGCCTGAGGTTTTACTAATTAATTAAATTAATTAAAAATACAATTATTATGTGAAAAAAAAACTGCACTTAAAAAAATATTAATTAATGTAAATGTTTGCAATCTATTTATTCTAGCTACATTTAAAAAAATTATTGACTAACTTTAAATGTTTTTTTTTTATGTAGGTAAAATAAATTGTTGGCAGCCATTTACCTTAAAGTGCCTTTATTATAGATTTTAGAAAATGATCTTTCATACGGTGTGTAACACAGCTCTAAGTGAATGAAAACATCCTGCAAAGAGTGGACTCTGAATCACTGAAAACATGAATCATTAGCATATTTCCCACCCACTTGTTGATCTTTTCAGGTTGGTCTGAATGAAAATGCAGATTCATTCTTCAGCACTAGGCGTCTCTTTCGGAGCGTTGCAGCTCACAATCACAGCTTTAAATCAAATCAACCAATCAGTGGAGTTTAGAAAAATCGTTGAACAAATAAGGCATAGTAAAAGTATGTTATAAGGAAATCAAATAGTTGTTTTATCATTGAATGCATAACACCTGTAAATGTATTAACATTAACTATAGTTAAACAGTGGTAACCATGCGCAAATTTACTATGCTGACCATAGTTTAACTGGTTGTCTGTGATGTCATATGAGTATCTTGTGCTGTCAGTTTCAAGTCTCTTGCTCTGTCTCTGTTGAAATGTGTTGTCGTGATAAAGTGTGTGTTCTGATGAATGAACTTCCTGTAACACAAACCTGAGATATGGCTCTTTCTCTTCTGCGTGCGCTGGTTATATTAAACGCTAACTCTCGAGTTGTGTTTGTGAAGGAGCCATTTGAGGAGGGTTTTCCCAACGGAGAGGAGCTCACAGCCGCCGACATCATCTCTCCTAAAGAAGTGTCCGACTCCAAGAGCAGTGCGGTCAAGTTCGGATGGGTCAAAGGAGTGCTGGTCAGTCTGACCTCTGCTCCATCAACACACACACAGACTAAATACATTTTTAAAATACACACATTCTGTTCATATTCACAGTGTAGCACCAAAGAATCATTGTGAATCGTGTGACAATAGAGCACTTTAAGTACAGTATCGAAGTGTGTGTTCCTGGGAGTCAGATTATTTGTGTGTGTGTGTGTGTAAACATGGTAACCAGCTCTCTGTGCTGCTGCTTGTGTTCAGATCCGCTGCATGCTGAACATCTGGGGAGTGATGCTGTTCATCCGGATGTCCTGGATCGTGGGTCAGGCGGGCATCGGTACGATACTGACCAGCAGCACTGAAGCGCATCGGGTCAGTCAGTCACAGATTGTGTTCTTGTGTTCCTGCAGCTCTGTCCTGTGCCATCATTCTCATGGCTATCGTGGTCACCTCCATCACTGGACTTTCCACATCAGCCATCACCACCAACGGCTTCGTGCGCGGAGGTCAGTGACTTATCATATCTGACCCCGCTCATAAGCAGTCATATAGCAATAACCAACTATTCACTGTATGGGTCAAAATGATTGATTTTACTTTCATGCCAAAAATCATTAGAGTTATTAAGCAAAGATCATGTTCCATGAAGAGATTTTAAATTTACTACCGTAAATACTAATATTCATTGCTAAGAACTTCATCTGAACAACTTTAAAGCTGATTTTTTTCTGCTCCTCATATTCCAGATTGTCTAATAGTTGTATCTCAGACAGATATTGTCCTCTCCTAACAAACCAGACATCAGTGGAGAGATGATTTATTCAGCTTTATTAATTCATAAATACATAAAACTCAATAACCCTATGACCCTAAATCAGTTGTTATTTGTATCATACTCTTAAATCCAAGGATAATAAATATTTGAATAAGCCTGTGTTAAAAGCATATTGTTTTATTGAAAGAGAAAATGTTTTACAAGGTTCACGGTAATAAAAAATGTAAATGTTTGATCAGTTGTTTTATCATTTTATTTGCAAGCCTAAATACATTATGCATTCGTAAATGATGTGCTTTTTTATCATAATTTAATATATCATGTATTATCTATTATATTTAATTTTGTTACAAATTATTAAATAAAAACATTGAACAAAGTGTTTTTTGGTTTCTTTATATAAGAAAATGTTGCTTCTATTTTTGGTTTATTTTATTATTTATTTGTTTTATTGGGGGGAAATGTTGCACATAATATATACTAAACTTCTTTTTTTATTTAATTATTTATTTGTTTCTTTTTTAAACCTTTTTTCGTGAAGTGTAAAAAAAAAAGATTGCCTTTTAAACAGTATTATGGTGAGAAGTGTACATGAATTCATTTGTTTATTCATTTATGAATGGTGTTGCTGCTGTTTTTGTTGATATTTGACATCTCTTCCAGTAGTTTTGGTTCTGTTTGTTGGAGGGTGAAGTGTCTGTGTCTGTGTGTTTCAGGAGGGGCGTATTACCTGATCTCCAGGAGTCTGGGTCCAGAGTTCGGAGGATCCATCGGTCTGATCTTTGCCTTCGCCAATGCTGTCGCTGTGGCCATGTATGTCGTGGGTTTTGCAGAAACTGTGGTTGAACTTCTGGACGTGAGTATAAACACAAAGGCCTTGGATGAAGAAGAATGAGCAGACAGATTAGTTCCATACAGATTGACTCCTAATGTTTTCTGATGTTTGTCAGAGTATAGACGCTCTCATGACGGATGAGATCAATGACATCAGGATCGTCGGCACGCTCACCGTCATCTTACTGCTGGGCATCTCTGTCGCTGGAATGGAGTGGGAGGCAAAGGTCAGATTATTTCTACATTATATAGATCTGTGTCTTAAAATATATTCTCCTGATGTGCAAAAAACACCTAATGTGACCTGATTTGATGATGCCGAGTGAAAAGCTATCAATTTCCATCATGCAGTTAAATGCAAATATTTTTAATATGCAAGTAATTAAATGTCAAAAATGTCATAATATATCAATTGACCTGCAAAGGAATGGATTAGTCATAAAATAACACCACGCATGTGGAAATGCATGAGAATGGATCGAACAGTTAGGTTAAAGGTTATCAGAATCAGACAGAAATCATACGTTTGTTGTGGTTTTCTCCTGACTACCTCACCAAATAAATGGTTGTAAATGCAATAATGCTAAGAAATGCATCATATTTAGTCTCCAGCAGAACAGATGCTAATTCTGGAATCAGCAGCACAAAACCAGTTAGAAATGAAGTGCTGGGTTTCGTTGGGCAGACATGATGTGGTGCAGATATTGTAAGTCATGTGATCTCTCTGACAGGCCCAGATTGTGTTGTTGGTGATTCTTGTGGCAGCTATTTTTAACTATTTCATCGGATCGTTCATCCCCATGAAGTCGAAGGAATCTCAAGGCTTCTTCGGTTATAACAGTGGGTCATCTCTGCTCATCTGTGATTAATGAGAATTACTGCAGGAACAAATCAAGTGACGAGTTCATTCTTCTGTTGGTCTGTCTCAAAGCTGCTTTAATGCTGGAGAACATGGGTCCAGACTTCAGAGAGGACGAAACCTTCTTCTCCGTCTTTGCCATTTTCTTCCCGGCCGCCACAGGAATCCTAGCAGGAGCCAATATCTCAGGAGACCTGGCGGTGAGGATCATTACTCCCACGCTTACAAATAATTTTTTCAGTCACCAGTTCTTGAAAGAACCATTTGTGACCCTGGAGCACAAAACTAGTCCAACTTTTGTTTAGTTTGAATTTTTTGATCTAAAAGATTCATGTGAATAATCTTTTCACTGATGTCTGGTTTGTGAGGAGAGGATAATATTAGAAAATTTGAAATCTGAAGTTGTTCAGATGAAATTCTTAGCAATGTGTATTACTAATCAGAAATGAAGTTTTGATATAATATATTTACTGGAGGAAAGAGCTTTAGTCCGTGTGGATGGTTCTATGCTGGTAAAGAAGTATTTTGTTGGTCATCAGATCTGTGTTCTCTGTAGGATCCTCAGTCAGCAATTCCTAAAGGAACTCTTCTGGCGATCCTCATCACTGGAGTGGTTTACATCGCCGTCGCCATCTCCAACGGTATCTGAGCGCTGTTCTCTCTCTGCTGCGTCTGCACTCGTGGATCAGAGGTGATGTTATGGGTTTGCTGTGTTTGTAGGCTCTTGTATCGTGCGGGATGCCACAGGCGATGATAACGACACTATAGTGGGCTCTCGGGAGAACTGCACTGATGCTGCCTGCACGCTGGGATACGACTTCTCCATCTGCAGAGAGGGAGGCTGCAAGTACGGCCTCCAGAACGACTTCCAGGTGTGTGACGGAGAGCCTCACACTCATTATTAATATTACATGTGAGCCTGATGCACAGAAGCAATCGCCAACAATAACCAACAATACAGGTCTCTTTTATGCCAAAAATCATTAGGATATTAAATAAAGATCATTTTCCATAAAGATATTTAGTAAATTTACTAACGTAACTTAATGTTTGATTATTAATATGCATTGCTCAGATTCCAGATTTTCTGATATTCTCCTATCTATCCCAACAAACCATACATGAATGGAAAGATTATTTATGATGATGTGTACGTCTTGGTTTTGTGCTCCACAGTCATTTATTGGAATCCATATTCTGAGGTTTATTGTTAAGTTATTTTTTAAAAGTAATGCATTACAATATACACTTTTTTCCTAATACATTAGAAATTAAGAAAGGGATTTCTGATTTGAGGACATTTCACTCAAAAATACAAATCATTTCAAATCATAACATTGTGTAATAAATAATCCTAATTTGTCATTTTGACTGAATGGGCTGTAAATGTTCATTTACTATCTATTTTCTGTCAGAAGAATAATGTTATGTTTGACAATATCTATAACAACATCTACACTGCAAAAAATGCTTTCTAAGCTTCTATGCTTTCTTGTTTCCAGCCAAAATATCTAGAAATTCTGAAATCAAGAAGAATTTTCTTGTTTTTAGAAAAAAATAGCTAAAATGATATAACTTTGTGCTTAGAACAAGTAAAAACTCACTTCATTTTAGCTTGTTTTTTTCTGAAACATTTTTAGATATTTCGGCTAGAAATAAAGACAAGTCTTAGAAATCTTCTGCTGAAAGAAATTGAAAAATGACAGCATATTATGTGCATTTGTGCAGGTTTACTCTTCTGATTTAGTTTATGATATAATCATAAATGTGGTTGGTAATCTGCTATCATTTCCTACTGATTTTAGGCATACAATTTGGGTAGGGTTAGGTTTAGGATCATGTCTTTCTTGGTAAAATCACATTGACCACTGTGATCATGTGAGTCATGTAAACATGTGGTTGATCTTCAGTGAGGCTCAGTGTGATGTTATGATGTTTCAGGTGATGAGTTTGGTGTCTGGCTTCGGGCCGCTCATCACAGCAGGAATCTTCTCTGCCACGCTCTCATCAGCTCTGGCGTCTCTGGTCAGCGCTCCCAAAGTCTTCCAGGTCAGGTCACTAACATCCTTCTCAAAAATGTATTGTATTGTATAATTCAGATATTAGGTATCCAGAGTTGTGAGTTAATGGAGTTTTGTTTGTTTCATCTCCAATAATCTTCTATGTTTGGGCACTTTTCATTTAAACCAGATCAAATTCGCACAATTCACAAGTGTGTGAAGATTATTTGGTTTTTGTTTAATGCCGAATCTCTGCTTTCAACATTTCTGTGGTCTGATAAGAAATAATTAATGTGATGAGCATGAAAAACACTCATTTGCGTCTGAAAAGCATCCATTACGTTTTCCTGTCTGATTTCTTGACACTTTCTCTTTGTATTATCAGCATGTTTTGCTGAAGTGCTTTTTCTTTAATTGCTAATACAAACCTTTTTCCATCACAGAATGAAGCATTGCTTGATAATTGGTCGAGCTATATTGGATTTTTTTCCTAATTGTGACATCCATTACAACTCATTACATACCTTTTTTTTTTTATTAACGTTATCTGACATTATCAAGATGAATACTGCTTAACTCTGAGTTCTTGTTGTATGTTCTAAGCTTTGATGAGAAATGTTGAAGGCGTGTGAA
Source organism: Enteromius unitaeniatus (assembly GCA_032359435.1). Classification (NCBI taxonomy): domain Eukaryota; kingdom Metazoa; phylum Chordata; class Actinopteri; order Cypriniformes; family Cyprinidae; genus Enteromius; species Enteromius unitaeniatus. The sequence continues at coordinate 132,479 of JAUMHI010000252.1, read as the reverse complement.
TAAGTGTTGGTTTGGTTTCCTCTGTTGTGGAGTTGATGGAAGAGTGTGATTTGTGTGGTTTTGTAGGCTCTTTGTAAGGATAAAATCTACCCAGGAATGCATGTGTTTGCTAAAGGATATGGGAAGAACAAAGAGCCTCTGCGTGCTTACGTCCTCACCTTCATCATCGGCCTGGCCTTCATCCTCATCGGTAAACTACACTCCAATCAGTGTTTGTACACTAATGACTGACTGTGTCTAAAATCCAGTGTGTTGGTGTTTCAGCTGAGTTAAACATCATCGCTCCCATCATTTCCAACTTCTTCTTGGCCTCTTATGCCTTGATTAATTTCTCTGTGTTCCACGCGTCGCTGGCCAACTCCCCAGGCAAGTGATGAAGCTGAAATGAGTGTGATGTGTTCAGGCAGTATGAGTGAGTAATTCACAGATTTGTGTCTGAACAGGCTGGCGTCCCAGCTTCAAATACTACAACAAGTGGGTGTCGCTGGCCGGAGCCGTTCTGTGCTGTGTGGTGATGTTCGTGATCAACTGGTGGGCGGCGCTCCTCACAAACGTCATCGTCCTGGCGCTCTACATCTACGTCAGCTACAAGAAACCAGGTCTGTCTGCTTTCACTGTGGTCCCATGATTATCAGAAGTGCTCTTTGTCACAATACAATGCAAGAATGAACAGATCTTGATGTACATCCAAGTTTAGCAGCAATTTTTAAAAAGGGAAAATATACATATACAAGTTGTTTGTAAAAAGATCAATAATATGCAAGTAAAAAAAATACACATAAATTATTCATAATAAGTCAGTTTTCACAGTATTTAATATATGTATTTGTTCATGTTAGCCTTCCTGTATGTCATGGAACTGATCTGAAATGCAATTTGAGTATCTTTGGATAAAACTGTCTTCTGAATGCATAAATGTAATTGTAGTTCATGATAAAGGCATAGTTCACCCCAAAATGAAACTTCTGATCCACACCAACACGCGGGTGAATAAATGATGGCAGGTTTTATTTTTGGGTGAACTGTTCCTCTGTATTGCAATGTTATCAGTTATGTTTTAAAGGCAGTGTCAGAATGCATCTTTCTGCTGCAGATGTGAACTGGGGTTCGTCGACACAAGCACTGATGTACAATCATGCACTGACTCACAGTCTGCATCTCACAGGGGTTGAGGATCATATCAAGAACTTCAGGTGATCCACCCACAGATGCTAATGCTGTCACACATGACTCTGTAGAAACCAAAACCTTTTGTGAACTCATTTCCCCACAGGCCTCAGTGTCTCTTAATGTCTGGATACCCAAACTCAAGACCGGCTCTGCTGTATCTGGTGCACGCTTTCACCAAAGACGTGGGCTTGATGGTCTGTGGCCATGTGCGCACGGTATGTCATTTTTAATGAATATTTGAACCATTATCTTTGCAGTTACACAAGCAAACATGCACTTGTTCTTCAGGCTTCTCACAGGTCCTGAAAAATTCTTACATTTAGTTGTATCAAATCTAAGACCATAAAAAGTCTTAAATTATAAAGATAATCTTAATTATCTTCATAAGAGTTCTTAAATTTGGGCCAGAATCACAATATGGCTCGATTAAGTGACGATTAAACCTTTGTGTGTCGCTATTTCGCTGCTAATGCACCACCTGCTGGCAGAGAGTGAACGTGCATTTTTAATAAACCCATCTGCTGCTTTTGTTCAGACCAATGTTCACATAATAGTTCACCAAAAAATATAAAATAACTCTATATTTTACTCACCCCGAAGCCATCCTAGGTGTATATGACTTTCTTTTTTCAGAAAAGATAACTATATATTTATAGTTTTTAAAAAATTATAACCTAAATAACTGACTGACTGACTGAGTGCTGAGTTCCTTCTTCTTCTTTGTATTTTAATGGCAGTTGGCAAACAGCTTCAAGGTGCATTACCGCCCCCCCTGCTGGCTCGAGAGCCAAATTTCGGCTTCTAGGCTGACTTGTGACTCGACGTATGATGCAGCTTATGTCGTACGTTGTGTCAGAAGTCAGCCAAGAACCCGTCTGTGAAACCGAGCCAAGAAGTCTTAAATTGGAGCTTAAAAGTCCTGAGGAAACCCTGGTTCTTGCATTTTCCTGCAGGGATACCGTAGGCCGAACTATAAGGACATGATGAACGAGCAGGTCCGCTATCAGCGCTGGCTCCTGAAGACCCGGATCAAAGCCTTTTACACTCCTGTGTTTGCTGATGATCTCAGACAAGGAGCCCAGTATTTCCTGCAGGTCAGAAACATGACCGATTGCATAACAAAGAGCTCATGTAATGAACTCGTTTAAAACTAAGAGTACAACTGATGTTATTGTGATTTATAGACTGCTGGTTTGGGTCGCCTAAAACCCAACACACTGGTGTTCGGCTTTAAGAACAACTGGAGGGATGGTGAGATGAAGGATGTGGAAACCTACATCAACACCATTCAGTGAGTCTGAGCGTGTGATGCTTGTCATGTCTTCCTCTTAAAGAAATGAATCTTCATCTGAATGATCGCTGTGTTTTAGTGACGCGTTTGACCTGCAGTTCGGAGTGGTTCTTCTGAGACTGAAGGAAGGTCTTGACATCTCTCACATTCAAGGTGGAGGTTCCTGGTCAAAAGTGGGCTAAAGTGTAAATGGTTTGAGTCTTTTCATCACTGATATTAACTCTGCTTCTGTTGGTCTTTCTTCAGATGAATTTCAGACCTCGCAGGAGAAAGCTCCTGGAATGAAGGATCTCTTGGTGTCCATCAACATCAAAGACTTCGACAGCGATTCTTCGAAACCGTCATCTAAATCCACCAGCTGTCAAAGCAGCCCGCTCATCTTCAGAGGTCAGCTGCACATTTAAAAATTCATCAAAAATTCTGCTGTATATGTAAATATGCTCACCCACAGGATCATACAAGATCAGGATGCATGTGTTTCTTCATCAGATCTGGAGAAATGTAAAATGTGTGAATGAGTCCTGTCAGAATGAGAGAACAAATAGCTGAATATAACATCACAATAATACACAGCGCTCCAGTCCATCAGTTAACATCTGGAGAAGAGCAAACTAATCCAGCATTAAGATGTTTTTAACTCAAATACAAAGTCCATAATCTATAATAACTCTTCCTCCAGTGAAGAAGTGTTCTGGTCTGAATTTGGAGAGAAATTTGCATCAGATCAAAACAACTCTAAACAAATCTGTGGCTGGATTTTGATGTGAACCACTTCTTCACTGGAGGAAGAGTTATTATGGATTATAGACTCATATTTGAGTTAAAATAATTTTAAAGATGGATTAGTTTGATCTTGTGTCTTCTCCAGATGTCCACTGGAGTGCTGTGGATTATTCTGATGTTTTTATCAGATGCTCATTCTGACGGCACCCATTCACTTAAGTGATGCAGAGACACATTCCTCCAGATCTGAGGAAGAAACACACTCACACTAAGAATGGATGGCCTGATGGTGAGCAAATATAAATGTTTAAACTGTTCCTTTACTGAATGTTCCTGCAATGAGAGTAAACTGGAAAAATCCAGATTAGAGACTGAAGTCAAGTCAGAAGGGTGGAACCACTCCAAATAACCTCCAGTTAATGAATCTCTGCAACTTCCTCAGACTTTGCTTCAGTGCATGAATGTACAGATTTGTATTCTTCAGAACATTATATTAATGCACTCAGGGAATTGGTTTTGATCTTGTTCTTAAATTCCTGACGACTATTAGTTCTTCATGAAATGGCTTTGAGCATCTCAGATTGGTGTTAATCAGTATCTGTTGAGCTGATGCTAATTTGTGTTATCATGTGTGATTTAGACACCAAGAAGCCTCCGATGAAGCTCAGTCCTGCGGATGAGAAACTTCTGGCGGCCAGTCAGCAGTTCCAGAAGAAACAGAGCAAAGGAACCATCGATGTTTGGTGGCTGTTTGACGACGGAGGTAAAGAGTTTCTACTTCAGTGTAGTTTTATGATTAAATGCTGAGAGTTTGTAGCTTTAATAAATGACTGTGATTGATTACTGTAGGCTTGACACTTTTAATACCGTATTTGCTAACCAACAAAAAGAAATGGTGCGACTGCAAGATCCGTGTGTTCATTGGAGGAAAGATAAACAGGATTGACCACGACCGCAGAGCGTGAGTACACATTCATACTCAAATGTATTTCATTCCTTTTGCTTCGTTTTCTAAAGTAATTAATTTGTAAGCACTGTTTATATTCCATCACAAAATTCATTGCAATCATTTAAATGCCTTTAGTTTTAAGATCCTGAGAAACTTGTGTCCCAACTTTAGCCTGGCGATTAATCGCATTTAAAATAAAAGTGTTTGTTTACATAATATATGTGTGTGTGTTGCTTATATTCATTGTGTATATATAAATACACACAGATGCATGTAACGATCGCAAAATTAATCGTGATTAATCAAAATAAGTTTTTGTTTATGTAATATACTGTATATGTGTGTACTGTGTATATTATATATATATATTAAAACACATATACCATATACATTTTCAAAATAAATACATGTATTTATATGTATATATTTCCTAGTGCTGTCAAACGCAATTAAAATCCAAAATAAAAAAGTCAACATTTTATGTGTGTGTGCTGTGTATAATTGTTATATATATATATATGAATATATACAGATAAATACATGTACATATTTTTTAAATATATACTTTGTGTATTTATATACATAATAAGGATACACAGTACACACACATATATCATGTAAAAATGTCTTTTGGATGTGATTAATATTTGATAGCACAAGCTGGTTGTTTAACTGTCACGGATGTTGCAGCAGGCAACAGGCAGAGACGTAGCGATGAGGTAAATCATAAACTTTACTTAAAATCAGTAGACAATCAAAGAACTACACACATCCATATAACCGCGACACACAGGACAGAATACACAGGGCTTAAGTACACAGGGGCAGATGCAGGACAGGTGAGGAACACAGGTGGCAAGGGTTAACTAATCAACTAAACAAGAA
>JAUMHI010000252.1:103241-127361 GCA_032359435.1 Enteromius unitaeniatus | reverse complement strand
TTTATATATTTATATAGATATATATATATATATGTATATTTATAGATTTATATATATATTTGTATATATATTTTTTTAATTAATATTAATTTTTTTTCCACTATGTATTATATCAGGCGTTTTTTCAGTATTGTGCATATGGACGTTCATTTTAATCGTTCATTTAAATCATATACTCTGCCTTTAACCGACGGGCAGGAATTTTGATCTATTATACAGTTATATATATATATATAAATAAAATATAAAAAAATATATTTAATTAATTTATCTAATTATTTAAAAGGTTTGTGGCATGGTTAAAATATGCGACTCATGTCCTATGTGTATTTTAGAGGGGGAAAAAATCCATAATAAACATGTAAACATAGGCTATTTGAATTTCTTCTACTTCACAACGAATCCTTTTAATTGATCAGTTTTCAGAACAGAAATGTAAGACGCTAAAGCAATAAATGACAAGCCAAAACTAATTATTTTAGGGTTTAAACTAACTTGGGTTTCTCATTCCACACAAAATCACACTTTCCTGTATTTACTCTAATATAATATGCTAAATTGATTAAATGTGCTGCTCAGCTGTGTAGGCTTCTTCTCTCTCGTCCCGGTATTCCAGGAGCACCTGCATGATTTCTTCTGAGGATATGCACCTTTCTTTTTCTTTTTTTGTGGCCAGCGGGAGCGAGTTCATTCTAAAAACATATTAGTACATCTAATGAGCCTAATTTAAATAATCTTGTTGGTTAAGGGTTAATCGGTGGAGCATCAATTGTTGGTTATACCCGTAATTGCACAATCGATATTATCTTTATAGCACTTTTGCAGTATATATTCCTCTGAAGCAGCATGACAGATGTGTTGTTCTTCCTCAGGGCGTCAGTTTCCCAGGAGTCCGCGGCACACGCTGGTAGTCGAGGCTCGCTTTGATGGAGAGACGTTGGCCACAGACCCCGTAGAACACAAAGAACAGCCGCAGTTCTGCACTGAGCTGGCCTGGGAGCTCGACCGCAAGACGCTGCACCAGCACCGGTGAGAAGAGATGGGAGAAACCAAGCGTTTCCAAGCTAAACACACTGCCTAGCTAAATCTGTGTACCGTATATGTGTATTATAAACACTCACACATGCAGAATAGACTTTGAAAGTAATTAGAAGTATATATTTCACTTATAGACATAACATTTTTTTTTCTTGAATATATTTCAAACAAAAATTATTATTGTTTATTTGGATGCGATTAATTGATGTTAACAGCACTAGTGTATATATAAGTACTTCCAAAGGATTTCCAAAATCTTTGTGAGGCAGTGCTTGGAAAGAATCAGTGAGCTCTGATCCAGCTCTTCTGCTTCTCTCACAGACTCCAGAGGACTCCCATCAAACTACAGTGTTACGCCGTCGACTCCAGCTCGTCTGCCAGAGAGTGTGTGGGATATATCATCCTTGATCTGAGATCCGTGCAGGAGCTCAAACAGGTCAGATCGTCTGCTTTCTGATATTAACCTGCTGCTTCATGTTTCGTGAGATCTCACAGAATTTTTCAGTATTTCAGGTGAATAGAAATTTTAAAAGAACATGACTTATTTGGAATATATATATATATTTTTTTTTTTGCAACGTTATACATGTCTTCATCATAACTTTTAATCCGTTTAATGCATCCTTGATTAATCATATTCATTTTTATTTTTAATATCATAAACATTTAAATAGTAGTTCGTCACAGTTTCACATTGATAACAACCAGAAATGTTTCTCGAGCAGCAAATCATATTATTATCATGTGTCACTCAAGACTGGAGTAATGCTGAAAATACAGCTGAACATCACCGAAAAACAGATTCAATTATTACTGTGTTTCAATTCAGTGGTAAACAGAAGAAACGTCTTGTTCTAAACATTTTGCTGCTAGTGTAAAAGCAGCTTCTCATGAACTGGCTTTATTTGACACTATTTGACAGTTTTGACTCATCTGAAATTCTTCTGTGTTCTTCAGGCTCCTAAATGGCATTCTTTGCTCAGTAGTAAGTACACGAAACTGAAACCTGCTCTTCTGATCAGTCTGATCTTAGAGAATGACACCAAATCAGGAGCTGAGCAGTTCAAAGCAAAGAAAGCCCCGCCGAGACCAGGTACCTGATGCTTCGCTCTTTCCCACACCCATGTGTCTGATGTTTGTGCTTTCTGTCCTTGTATCTGTCTGGTTGTTTCCTTTTTCTCCATTTCTTCATTTCTGCTTCTGTTGATGGGCTTCAAAGCTTCATGTTCGACATGCATGTTTGTTTTTCCACACGGTGTCTCAGGTCAGTGCTGGTTCAAGGCACCTTTGTTAAAATGGAGAAAAAAAAATACAGAAATACATTCATTCCAAATAATAATTGTAAAAAAATAATTGATTAAAAAAAAACTTAATAAATGAAAATGACCCATTAAAGTATTTTGAGATGTTTTGTTGTTGTTGTTTGTAGTTATAGTTTTGGTGAAAAGCTGATAAACATGAGGGGGTGAACTAGAAATAAATGTAAATATGAATAGAATTATATATATATAAAAAAGAAAATATAATAGCAATAATTAAATAGAGAAAAGCACTATTAAAATTGCAAAAAATGTATTCATTTTCTAAAATAAATATTATAATTAATCAAATAAAAGCTAATTGATAATCTAAATAAAATATAAGTAATACTAATAACAGTGTTTTGCTATTGGGTTAGTGTTAATAGGCAGTAAAATATCTATGCAGTCACTGTTTTAGGTTGTGTTTCTAGGTGATGTCAATAGTTATAATGCTAGTTAATGTGATGAACCTCGAACAGGTCGTGAGTGTTGTTCATGTTGACTTGTTAATGAAGTCACTGAACTCTGTAGGTTCTGTAGTTCCTCTGGACTCTGGTAAACTCAGAGCGGTTCTGAACGAGGAAGAAGGTTTTCATCAGATCGGACCTGAAGATGCCTGCACCGACATGTTTGTGCTGTCGGTAACGGTGGCGTTTGCTACTAAACTGGAGCAGGTAAGAGCTGTTGTCATATATCAGTGTCATCCGCACATATTTAGTGTACATAATGAACAACAGCACGTTTTCTTGATTTTCAGTTGATCTCCAGCTCGACTAAGCTGTCCAGCGAGGGCACCGAGTTCTTCTTCTATTACACTCTGTTGGGGAACGACGTCACCAGCGAGCCTTTCCAGAACCTCCTCAGTCCAAACTTCGAGCCTGAGCGAGCGTCTGTCCGCATCCGAAGCAGTGAGCGAGTTCTGCGGCTCTTCCTTGGCCAGCAGCCCTTCCTGCAGGTCAGCACAGATATCACTAGGGGTTCATTTTTCCAGATGTAATCAATTAATTCACATGTAATGTTTTGCCTCCATTTTAGAAAGATTTAGATTTTTACATGGTTTTCTTTCATAATTACGCCGAATGAGCGAGTGAAATGGTGCATGTGTTTCGCGCACAGATCCATCTCTGCTGTGGAAACCAGTCTCTGGGCAGCACTGACATCAGTCTGTCTGGGTTAATGAAGAGCAGCACTGATCTCACGAAAAACCCTGCCACTATCGAGGGCGCTTTCATCCTGCAGCCCCCAAGCCGAGTGAAGCCCAGCCTTCAGACTGTCCCTGCTGACCTGCAGCCGACCGTGGGCATATCTGTGACGCTGAGAGTGGAAGATATCAGCAGTCAGGTCTGCTCATGCAGGGCCTATCAAAATACTTTTACTTGAAATAAACTTGATGTGTGAACCTGGAGTACAAAACCAGTCATGAGGGTCAATTTATACATCATCTAAAAGCTGAATATATAATCTTTCCGTTAATTGTGTGTATAGTTTGTTATTATTTACAGTCTTTCAGTTTAAAAAACAGGCATATTTTTCTGAGCAGCTAGACATACCCATTGACAATGGACCTAAAACTCCAGTGAAGAAAGGCCCTGTGCCTGCCGCCCGTCATGAACGTCCCTCAGAGGAGCCCAGAGCCCTGATGACCCCGTCACCGGAGCGGCCTCTCCGGACTCCAGACGCTTCTCCTGAACAGCAGCACTCTGAGAGCGAGGCAGAGAGTCTGTGCAGTGATGACAGACAGGCTCCGCCCACAGCACACGACAGACAGGCTCCGCCCACTGCACATGGCAAGTGCTCAAGCAAATTTAATTCAGTTTTTTGTTTTTAAATGTGCATCTGAGTAGAAAAGTAAATGCATTTTAAAATAAGAGTCCTTGTGCAAAGCAGGCTTTGTTTTCATTAAAATCAGCGTTAAATGCATTTTTTCTTTTGATCTGGCATTTAATTCAACTCATTTCACACCAAAAAGTTAAATAAATAAATAAAATAAAATATGATTATTTTTTTGCTTTTATATATTTTAATAAGTACAGGTCAGAATAAGTGTTTAGTTTTTATATAAATATATTTGTTATACTGAATGACAATCAACATTTTCACTCATATAAAGCGATATTTGCAGCAGATGTGACTCGATATGTGTGTGTTTTGTTCTTTCAGGCGCACCTGTTGTCCCAGACATGACTCAAGCTGATGCCGAAGTCGCGTCCATCTCTGTTTCTGCTCCTAAGATCTCCATCCCTGCGTCTGCGCATCACTACTGCTTCTCTCTGGACCTGCGCAGCCTCCGAGATCTCAGGACTAGCTTCCCCATCAACTGTGTCCTCAGGTCCTCTCCACACCCCTGCTGAGCTTTAACATGTTCCTCTTTAACACGGTCATAACGCTCTTTCCTCCGGCCGCAGATACGCTTACCAGTTCTTCGGCAGCGCAGCTCCCATCATGACCAGTCCAGCGGTGGAGGTGAAGAAGAACACTGAGGTGTTTCTGCCGCAGTCGTACTGCGCCTTCGATTTCGCTGCTCTGCCCAGTCAGCTTCAGGACACTTTCCTCAGGTGAGGTCAGCACCCGGTTACATGAAAATCTTCACGTATTTTGACTTTGAGAGGAAAGAATTAGGGATTTGATTAACTCTCTCCCTCCCAAACACAGAATGTTCTATCTTTTATTTCTGATATACACTTTTGGGTGTTATTATACATTTGCTCAATGAGTCTAGAAAGTGCACAGACCAGGAAGACACAGAACCCAGCGATCTCATGTATAGTCATACGCATATGAAAAACACTCATGTCTTCATTGATCGTTTAGATTTTTTTGACTCAGTGAAAGCTGTTAAATCTAGTTGTACAAATGTCTAGCTTTAAAATCAATTAGATTTTCTTTTTCTGACTACGATTGCATGTGTCAGGCTTTACAGGGTTATTCTCAGTCTGGAAATGCACTGAAAAGGGAATGACTTTGATTGCAGGGTTCCTCTGGTGGTGGAGATGTGGCACCGAGAGCCCTGCTCTGGAGATGTTCTGCTGGGCTCTGTCAGCATTCATCTGTCTCACCTCCTCAGCTCTGACAAAACATGCTTCCTCGACGCGTCCGGCCAGCAGCACTGGAGACAGAGCTGTTCCGAGAGGGTTCCCATCACCAAAGCAGATGGGTTTGTGCAGATTTACCAATGAAAGATGTTCATGAAGGCCTCTGTGAAGCGCACAGCCCTGTAGTTAGTTGTTGGATTGTATTCAGTTCAATCCCAGCAGATCACCTCTAGATGGCAACCTTAAGACACAATGCTGAAATATTTGTTTTTTTAACATTATTATTTAACAGTAATATGGAGCACAAAGCAGTCACAAGGGTCATGTTTTTGAAATTGAGATGTATCTGAGTAATTGATGTCTGGTTTGTTAGGAGAGGATGATATCTGTCTGAGACACAACTATTAGAAAATCTGAATCTGAGGGAGCTTAAAAAATCTAAATATTGAGAAAATCACCTTTAAAGTTGATCAAATGAGGTTCCTAGCCATGCATATTACTTAGGTTTTAACATATATGTTTGGAAATTTACTAAACATCTTCATAGAACATGGTCTTTATAAAAGAAAAATAGGATTTTGACCCTTACAATGTATTGTTGTCTGTTTCTACAAATGTCAATCAAATAAATAGAATAGAGAATAGATCAAATACAAGACAATGAACAGAATAAAGAAAAGAAAAATAAGAATTTTATGTCATTTTTTTCTGTTATGGCAAAAGTTTATTGCATTGTTATTTTTCAATAATTTTGTTAATCGATGTAATAAATGTAAATGAGGCGTTATCTTGTGGCAGAAAAAAAGGAATTGTGGGATAAAAAGATGTTTTCGTCCTGTAGTGAACTGAGTTTTGTGTCTGTAGGTCTGAGAAGCTGGCTGAACTCTGTTATGTGAGTGTTCTTGAAGACCTGGGCTTTGTGAAAGCTCAAGACATCCTCGTCTCGGAGTCGTCTCAGGTCAGCGCCTTTGATTCATCACCGACTCTCGCTCTGAATCTGAATGTTAATGTGGCTTGGACAGCAGATTTATGGGTAATGTTTGTTGATCAGGGGCCGGCTCTGGCTCCTCCTCCTCCTCAGGGCCCCAGGGAGACGAAGACTGTCACTCGACCTCGAGAGACCCTGGAGTACAAGGCAGCGCTGGAGCTGGAGATGTGGAAAGAGATGCAGGAGGATCTGTTCGATAATCAGGTGCTTCTTCACACCTCAGATCACAGAGAACAGAGTTTAGTTCTTAACTGTCGTGGTGCGATGAAGAGAACTGGGAAACTGTAATCATTGGACCACAGTTATATTGAAATAGATTTCTATACATAAATCCTCTCTCCGCTGATGTCTGGTTTGTTAGGAGAGGACAATATCTGTCTGAGATACAACTATTAGACAATCTGGAATCTGAGGAAGCAGAAACATCCAAATATGGAGAAAATCTCCTTTAAAGTTCTTAGCAATAAATATTACTAATCAGAAATGAAGTTTTGATTTATTTACGAAAGGAAATTATTTTGCATGGGGTCACAGTTATCAGTTTTTCTCAGTACATTAAGGTTTGTAGTTAATGTTTATTATTTTAATAATGAAATGTATGTTGTTTTTTTAATTGCTAAATAGCTATTTGCTATCATTAAATGTTTTAAGTTCTGGTGACTTTTTTTAAACTAAATTTGCCAATTTGTATTATTATGAGTTTGTTCATTTATTACAGTGTATGATTACCTGCCTTTATTCAGTATTCAGTGGGTCATTATATGCAAAGTTACTCATTTTATGTGCAGTATAACCAATCGTGAACCTCTGGGAACCAGTAAGATTAGAGGTTGGTTGTTTTCAGACGTTTCTGATGGGTTGTTGTGTGTGTTTTGTGCTCAGCTGAAGCAGAAGGAGTTGAGTCACATGCAGGCGCTGGCTGAGGAGTGGAGGAAGAGAGATCACCAGCGGGAGGCGCTCATCAAGAAGAAGGTCAGACACCAGCTGAAACCGTGTTGCCAGATTGGATGAACAATTTTCAGCCTAAAAGCTCACAAAAACCCGCCCTCTCCAACAAAAAATGCCCAAAACTTCCCAAACTAAATAATGTGATAGAATGTGTTAATCAAGGTTAATAAGAGCCGTTTTTACTCCTTAAAACAAAATAATATAAATATAGCGTTAGATAAATTTCCCATGGATCAGATCGGCGCAAATGCATTTGTTTTTATACTGTATATTACTGTATATTATATAATTTAAGGGTTTCTGTTGAACTATTAGAAAAGAAATTATTTTTATAAATTAAAAAAAAACTAAATACAATTTATTAAAATGAATAATTACTAAATATATTTAATTCATAAATACATTAATTAATTTAATTTAAAAAATCAGACAGATGAAAAAAAAAATTTTTTTTTCTTTATTCTTTATTTTCAAAGCTCCGGTACAAATAATGTTTTGGTGTAATTTGATCAGCTCTAATACAGCTTGCTGTACAAAGGAATACTTTAGCCTAATTTTATTATATCTTAAGACCTTATATTTTTAATCTGACAGAAACTTACGTAGAATTACAGTACTGCCAAACAGTTTTCAGTTGTTTTGCTTCCTCAGATTTCTAATAGTTGTATCTCAGACAGACATTATCCTCTCCGAACAAACCAGACATCAGCGGAGAGATGATTTTGTTGTTGTTTCTTCAGGAGATGGAGTATAACCTCCTGGAGGAGCAGCTGCAGAAGACTCTGTCTGACCTGGAGAAGCGAGAGAAAGCTCTGGCTCACGCTGAGACTGAGGTGAGAGTGACTCCTCTGTCTCTCTGACTCTCTGTGAGGCCGTGTTTCTGATGTCCTCGTCTGGTTTAGACGCAGAGGCTGCAGCGAGAGATGCGCTCCGAGCACGAGTTGAGTCAGCGCGAGCTGCAGGATGGAGCCAGGCGTCTGCGCGAGGACTGCGCTCACCAGGTGGAGCTGGAGAGGTCAAAGGTCAGGCAGCTCGAGGATCTCCTGGCTCAGCAGCGACAGCAGGTAAACGCAGCAAACGCGAGCAGCGACCGTGATCTCTGGCCCTTTAAAGACACAAGCCGGGAGGAGTCTGGTGACCCTGGGGTCACGGGGTCAGCCCCCTGCTGATGTCAATACTCACTAATCCTCCCGCTCTTAAGAGAGCAGTGAAGAGGTTCAGCGGTAATCCAGTGAGATCATGAGGTTCTGCTGGAGTACATGAGCGCTGAGTAGTGTTTGTTACAGTGCTCTTAAACTCAGTGTGGAGATTAATCGAAAGCTCACCTCTAGCATAACTGAATATAAAACTAATTCTGACCGTTGTCTCTTCATTGCATTTAAAAAAAAATATATATATATAGGGCCATTCTACATAACTATATAGATATATAGATATTCTATTTCTTTACAAGATTTGTTGGCATCTTTATGAATTCAGACATCTAGAATATTCCCACAAGTCTCTACGAGCAGAGTTTTCTGAGAGCAGCGTCTGTTTTCTATTGAATTTGTTTGCCGTGTCTCTTCTGAGTGAAGTAGAGCATCTCCTTGTCTCGAGCTCTTTCTTCAGACAGCCCACCTACTGAAATACTTCAGCCTGCCGTCTCATTTTTTCCCAGAAAACATCTGGCCTGGCGCAGCGCTAACAAATCAAGCAAAGTAGGTTTCTGACATGCGAAAAGAGAAGAGGCCGTGATGAGAGCTTTCTGGAGCATATATCGTGTCAGAAACGTGTAAACATACATTCGTCCGCTCGACACTCTCGAAGTGGTTTATCCGGGCTGAATCCTCCCCCGTCTTTCTTCTTTTTTTTTCTGGAAGCTCTCTTCTCGTTTGCGAATACCAAACATCTCGTGTCAGGTTTCTCTGGCGTCTGCTTCCTGTCAGACAGAGAAGCAGTGAATGGAGAGTGCTTGTAAGGTTTTAGTTGGAGCGGACGCTGTCTAACACCCTTGAAGTGTTTCAGCGGTAGCTGCTCGAGCTGACGGATCACACACACACACACACACACACACACACTGGAGCTGTAACGAACAGCACTGAAGTCTGTGCTTCTCAGACAGCTTTCACAGACTCGTCTGCTCAGATTCTGATCAATTAACTCTGTAGAGATACTTTATTATATGACATACTTCTGCTCACCAACACTGCCTTTATTAGATCCAAAATACAGGAACATTTTTACCACTTAAAGCAACTGATTTCTATTTGAATATATTGTCAAATGTAATTTATTCCATTTGATCAATTAATGTTCAGTTAATTATAAAAATGAATACTTTTATTTGGCAAGGATCAGGTCAGAATAAGTTTGGTCAGCTTTCTCTTTCTGGACTGAAGCAGCTCATCAATCATTATCTAGAAGAATCTGATCTTCAGGATCTTTTGAGGAGCTCTACTTTCACCGTTCCTCATGATCTTCACAAGCCTCCAAAACATCTCACGTCTTCTGAGGAGCCTTTATTTCTTCAGCTCTCCATAAACGCTGCATTATATGTTTGATCATTTCTCATCACATCTCACTGAGACGTGTTATTCATCATTACGTCTAGTAGTTTTCAATCTGTGATCATTTCCCGTTTGTCTCTTGTTCCATCGTGATGTTGACTGTTTAAGATACACGAGGCTGAGAGCAGATACAAGCAGCTGGAGAAGGAGTTCCAGCTGTACCGGGATCAGCAGAACGTGCGTCCTGAGGTCCGTCTTCAGTCAGAGATCAACCTGCTGACCCTGGAGAAGGTCAGAGACCCTGGACCACATACAGAGCCGAGCCGTGTTATATCCAGTCTGTTTGAGAATCATTGTGTTTTTATGATCAAGGTGGAACTGGAGCGTAAACTGGAGTCTGCTACTAAATCCAAACTCCATTACAAGCAGCAGTGGGGACGAGCGCTGAAGGAGCTGGCCAGATTCAAACAGGTAAGACTAACCAGTTAGCTATCCACACACACACACTAATGAGTGTGTTGACTCTCTAAATGATGAGTGAAACCTCTCAAACCTGATGAGATTATTTTCTGCATAATTGCAAAATATTAAATAAATGAATCTCCTAAAAATGTGTCACCCCCAAATATATTTTGCATAAAGAAAATTAAGCTGTTTTTAGGAAGATTATTATTATTTATTTATTTTTTAATTTGTACATATATTTAGTATTTAATGTTTGTACTAAAATTCTTAAAAACACATAACAAATATGTAAACAAAAAAAACATTTTATACAAAAATGTACAAAAAAGTATATATTTATTATTATTATATATAATATTATATTAATGCATACATTTATTCCAGATTCTCATGCCTGATTACTGTAATGCATTTGGATTTAGTTTATTTTGGAATTTGTTTGTAATTCTTGAATTCTTAAGCAATATTACAAATATATAAAATATTCCAAAACTCTCAAATAATTAAAAATGTAGTATTTGTTTGTACTTAAATAGTAGTAACACGGAGGAGGATGAGATTCTTGTGCTTCAGTGTCATGAAAACAAAAATCTTAATGGCTCTAAAAATAGTCTGGAGTTTGTGTTCTGGATGCGATCAGGCTGCTCTGGTGCCGGTCAGAACCCGCTGGAGACTAATGGACACGTTTAGTGCATTAAAGCAGACGTGGATGTGAGTTCTCATGTGCTGAGAAACGCTGAGCTGTCACGAGCTGCTCTGAAGCATTGAGCCGCTTCTTCAGTGAACCCTGAACAAGACGAAGGCCGTGTAAACAGAGGCCCGCATGCAGCTTATCAGCCTGCTAATAACTGTTACAGACACAAACCAGCTGGACCCGCCTCGCTCCTTACTTTCAACTGCCAGATATATCGAAAGAAAACAGCTAAGGATTTATGAAGCTCCCAGGCCTCCATAACTTAATATGATATTGAGCTATAAATCAGGCTTGTGTTATGTTCAACATTAAACATCTGAATGTCAGCTTGGCTTGTTGAAAGATCGACGGATGAATTCTGGTAATGTTTTTCACTCATTAGAAACACTAAATATACTCTGCTCTTCAGAAGTTTAGCTGTTTTTAAGGTTTTTTAGAAGAAGAGGTTCTGCTCACAAAGTCCAAAATGCAGTTAAATAGTGAAATATTATTAGAATTTAAATCATCTGTGTTGAAGTGTATTTCTGTGATTTTCAGTCTTCAGAGTCACATGATCTTCAGAAATCGTAATGATATGCAACAAACATTAAAAAACAGTCGAGCGTTTTACTTTTCAGGATTCACAGATGAACATTTGAGTTCAAAAGAACTGTATTTATATGTTTTTATCAAAAAAGACAGATTAAATGTAGTGACCCCAAACTTCTGAATGTTACAAAACATTTCTATTTTCAATAAACGCTGTTCTTTTTCATTTTTGTATTCATCTAATATAACAAAAAAAAGTATTGCAGCTTTCAAAAAATATTAAGCAACATTATAAAATTTTTAAAGCATTATAAAACCAAATATTTATCCAAATTAAATCATTTCTGCAGGATCATATGTAATGATGTTGAAAATTCAGCTGAACCTCACAGAAATAAATGAGAGAAAACAGCTGCTTTAAATTCTAATCATATTTTTACACATTTTTTGCAATTATTTTTTAGTCCTTTTGATTTATAATCACAAAATTTGGGGCCAAAAGGTGCATGACACATTCATTTTTGTGAATAATATAAATCATCATTTGACTTGATTTAATGTTTTTTTTAAATGCTGCTTTAGTGAGCAGAAGACATGTAAAAACAGGACTGATAGAAACTCTAGCGGGTTTAGCACAGATCTTCTCTGTGATGGATCTGTCAGCTCTATTTGGGCTTTCTGGGTAAATTTCCTCAGTGAAGCGGTCCAGGTGTCGGCGAATCTCTCCAGAAAACTGCTCTTGAGCGGTGTCTGGCGTCCGGGTCATTCACTGGTCACCAGCAGACGTGTGTCTTCAGCCGTTATTAGAGCTGACGCTCACTTCACACACTGAGAGCACAACTCTGGGAACCATTAGAGCCAGCGTTAACCGCAGCTCGTGAAGGAACTCTTCAGGATAAGTGTGTGTGTGTGTGTGTGTGTGTTTTCTTTCAGCTCATGTTTGGCCGTAAGTCAAGGCTACATCTAAGTGTTTGCTTTTCTTGCACTTTTGGCTGCGGTGAATGTTTTAGTATGTTGTAATGCTTCAGAAAAACTGTAGATGAAATGAGATTACCACAAACACATCATCAATAAAATCAAGCTGCTTTGAGTTTTCACAGACGCTCTTTATTGATGTGTGCTGCTGGAAAACCCAGATTTCACCTTTCACATTAAAACAGAAGAGAGCGACAGCAGCGATCGAGGAGACGGCCTGTGAAAATAAACAGTTATTCTATGAGTTATTCTCTTTATGTGCTGCAGGAGTGATGTGTGTGTGTGTGTGTGTGTGTGTGTGTGTGTGTGTACAGAAGGAAACTGAAACCTGAAATCTTTAATGAAAGGAATAAAAAGATAAAAAATAGTAATGATGTTTGTCTGGTTGAGATGTATCGGTTAGTCAGTATAAGAGTAAGTCTAAGGAAAGTCGGCAGAATTCACAGTAGTGTGTGTGTGTGTGTGTGTGTGTGTGTAGCGTGAGCAGGAGAGTGCTATGACTCGTCTGAAGAAGCAGCAGCAGGAGCTGGAGCACATGAGGCTGCGGTACCTGGCTGCTGAAGAGAAGGAGACCGTCAAGAACGAGAAACAAGAGCTCCAGGACATCCGCAACGAGCTGAACAGGTGTGTGTGTGTGTGTGTGTGTGAGGACACTAGTGTGTATAATAACATGGGTGTGACAGGTATTACAATATGAAGGTGATTATGAGGATATTTTCAGTGTCCCCGTAATTCAGAAGACTAAATGGTGTTTATTTGAGAATGTAAAAGTGTGTTGTGTTTCCTGTAAGGGGGAGGGAAATTGTGCATCCTCAAAAACATATTTTAAACCATCGTTGAAGTTTTTATTAAAATTAATATTCCCAGAATCATGAAAGACAAACTCAGTGAAGCAGCAGTTCTGGACTCCTCAGAGTGAACATGATCTTAATTACGTTTGCATCTCAGCTTTGCATTCAAAAGCTAGTCGGCATGAATTGAGAATGAAGCGTGTTTTGGTCTTCTGGTTGTCTGTCTGTGATCAGGCTGAAGCAGGAGGATCCTCGCAGCTGCAGGGAAGCAGCTCAGGAGAGCTCTGATGAACACGTGACTCGTCTGCTGGAGGAGAGAGACACACTCCTGCGTACGGGTGTATACACACACAGCGACAGGATCATCTCTGAGCTCGACCGACAGATCCAGCAGGCCATGAGCCGCCACGGCACCTGACCTCAGAGTCCGTCTGCTTTCAGCAGGAGGCGCTGCTTCTCAGGAAATCACTGCAGGAGCGTCCACACTTTACAGCTTCATGAGCCTTTATACCTGACCTTATTTATAGCTTTTGTCTGTGTGTGTGTGTGTGTGTGTGTGTACCTGTCCGTGTGGAAGTGTTTCAGCAGCAGTGAGTGAGTGTGTGTGTGTGTGTGTGTGTTTTGTACTAGATTTGTATCTCAGTTTAAATAAATATTGTCCTGATCTCTTCTCAAACTCTCTTGGCTTTTTGTTTAGTTTGAGTTAAAACTAAAGGATGAAGGATAGAAGGTTACACTTTGTAACAAGGACACCTTAAAATAATGTAATTATACATTGAAGGACTAAGTAATATTAATTAACAACATTTACTTACTATATGATCAGGCTCAGGATTCATGTTTGGCTTAGGGTTACTTGTGATTATACATCATTTATTGATATTATAAGAGAAAGTACATGATAACACTTTTTTTTTTGTTTTGTGTTAAGGTGTCCTTTTTACAAGTCTTCAGTCTTGTGTAGTATAATTGGGCTGTTGTATATGAGTGTGTGTGTGGTGTGCACTAGTTGATTCTGTCATCAGTTTCAAACCGGTTTCTTCTGGATCTTGTGAGTCAGAAAGAAGAAAGTTAAGAAAAACTCAAGTCACCATTCCACAGATGAAAGTCTTAAATCAGAGCAGAAAGTCTTATATTCATAAAGTCGTGGCATTAAATGGGGCATGACGGGCAAAACATGAATCTCTTGTTTATCTAAACATGCTTAAATCAAGAATCATTTCCTGGAGACACAGGGTGAAGATCTGAGAAACTGATCCTTTGACGCACATTTGTTCTCGTATTAAAACTCACTTTTTGGATCAGAAGCAACGTTTTTTAAGCAACTGAAGTAAATGTATTTTAAATGAAGAAATTTTAGACATCTGCACCTTTTTTTTGTTCATATGTGTTCAAAGTAATGGAGATCTGTTGGAAGCTGCTGTTTTTTTCCGTCTTGAAAATAAAACTTGTTGTGTTCTAGACATTTCCGCTGATTAATGATATATTAGTGTCCTTCTGGGCTCAGATCTTTCTGTGTGGCTCAGGAGGATCTTGAGGAATACTGTAAAGTGTTTGAGCTGATGAAGGAAGCTCTCTTTATCTGCGTCTGGAGCTGATAGTAATGTAGTCCAGCACTTACAGTCCATCAGACACGCTTTATACAGCTGCTAGAGACACTCTCATCCATCAACCTCAACACCTCACTGCTCCAACTCTTCTGCACCTTCTTATGATACAGTAAATACTTGTTTCCTTTCTCTGAACAAAGAGCAGGAGAGCTTTCCTTTAAAGAATACAAGCTGGTCTGAAGTAGCAGGTCAGTTGTGTGAATTAATCAATTATAATTATTATTTAATAATTCATATTAAATAAATACAATTTTGCTTCAAACCTTTTTAGTCAGGATTTAATATTAATTGTTTATTCTAGATTTTTAATTTTAGTGTCACATTATCATTCTTGAACTGCAACTATTTGTTTGGAAATCAATTATTATTAATCAATTATTACTAGTCTGCTGCAGCCGTACTATTTATGCATCTATAAAATGAAACCAAAAGTCTTCCAAACCACATGCACCAATATTTTATTCACTCTGTATACTGTATATACACACACAAACATTTGATCATTTTAGAATGATTATAATTATAGTTTTAGAATTCTTGTACATTAATAATTATACAATAATAAAAAAGATAATTATAACATTTGCTATTATTAAAAGAAAAAATATATATATATAAAATGTGCTTGTGTTAATTGCATGCTAGCTGATATATATATATATATATATTTCTCTCCATTAAATAGAAAATAAAAACGCTGTGTTCTGAGAAATGAGCTCGAAGTGAACTCTAAAGGATGTTTTCTGAAGCTTCATGTGTTTGCGTTCATCAGAACAAACGAGCATCTCGGTTCATCTCTGTCCTCTGGAGCAATTCCTCCACATAATAAGCGTATTACGAACTAATATTATTGTAAGTGCTCCTCTTAACTTGGGCTTTTTTTCAGTGGAAGAATAACACGCAGCTGCTGACAGTGTAAGTGCTTTCATGCGGTTTATTTCCAGCGCTCTTATTATTCTAATGCGCTCATGATAGAGCAGTTTGATCGCTTCATGAATACGTTCCTGAACTCGTGAACTCGTGATGATGTTTCTCCTACTGTACAGCTCCTCATTACAGCTCTAACGAGTTCTCACAGACTCTACATGCTTTCAATTAGACTTTTTGGAGACGTTTAAGAAAGTCCAAGTTTCTTGCTAATTGCTTGTGAAAGTGTGACCTCAGAGCAGGAAATTCCAGAGCGAGCGAAAGCGCGTTCACATGTATGTTTTCACAATAATAATTCTCATCTGATCATTTGTTTGGCCTCAGTGTTCCCATGGACCGAGCGCTGTGATTGATGCTCTACAGCTCGCGCGACGCTCCTCTGGGAACAATACACGAGAACTGGGAACGCTCTGCTGTCTGGAGAATTATTCAAATACTCGAGCAAGAGAACGCAGGTGGATGTGTTCGCTTTCCTCGAACCGCAGACGAGAACGTCACGATGGTGTTTTCCATGCAGTTCTTTAGTGGAAGAAACAAGACTGAAAATACATTTTATAAACATTTTCGGGACCAAATCAATTTTAAATGTATGCATTTATCAAATAATTATTAGTCATTTTTAGCATTTAACTTCAAAATGTATTCCATGGTCTAAAAATACATTTTCAGTTTACAGTAGCCTACATTTACACCAGGCAAATATGGAAGGAATAGCATGCTAGAGCCCAAAACTAATTATTTCAACATTTGAAAACACTTTCAAATCTCATGCGCCAATATTTTACCCAGTGAAACAGATAACATAACGTTAGTTTAAAGTTTAAGCTGAGAAATCTTACAATTGCTTTCACAAAGCGAGCTGGTTTCTAACCTGATGTGTGCTGCAGGTCTCAGAGTAGTTGTGAGGGTCTTCTCAAAACAGTTTGAGGTTATGAGTTTCTGGAGTTTTGGTTGGAATTCGATGCCCTTCTTGCCTGATATTTTGAACTGAACGCTGATAAGCTCCTCTTTAGCTCGGAGGACACGGCGTCTGTGATTTACAACAAGAATATCAAATCTGGACTCGTCTGACCACAGAACACTTGTTCTCTCTGAAACAGTCTTGGCCCACAGGACACGACGAGCTTCTGGATCATGTTCACATATAGCTTCCTTTTATCATGACAGAGCTTTAGTTGTCATCTGCAGATGTCTCGGAGGATTGTGGTTTCTGGAAGTATTCCTCAGCCCATTCAGTAATGTCAATGACAGAATCACGTGATGAGTGTCGTCTGAGGACCACGAGCATCCAACAAACATCTCCAGCCTTGTCCCTCACACACAGATTTATACAGCTGCTCTGGATCTGCACATGATGTTATGCTGTAGAGGAGGAGATCTGTTCAATCTAACATTGAAGAACACTGTTTATAAAGTATCTTTTTACACACTCCTTCACAGATAGAAGAGCCTCTGTCCATCCTTACTTCTCTCGAAGACATCGCCGCTAATCACGTTACAGACCTGAACTAGTGGCTAGATAAAATATTGGCTTTAAAAGTTTTTTAGTTATCACTTTATTCAAGAATTTGGGTTGTGTGTATTGTCTTTATGTTGCCAGACGAGTTCCTTGGATGATGCAGAAGATAAATCTCAAAGTTTTTATTAATATTTGAATGTTTGGCAAGCTACACTACAGTTTTTCAGTTTTTCTGGTGACTTGTCAAACGGCGTGGGAACTAACGAGGGTCAGAGCCGACACAGACACAGCGATGTGTGGAAACACTGCATGAGAAACATTCACCACGTTTTGAAGAAGAAATAAACAGTTTAGTATTTCAAGCAGAACAGCGAGTGTGGGTTTTTACGCTGCGTTTCCCATGAGCGGGAATATAACTCAGCATCTCGTTCGTCTTCGTCTCTCAGAAACAAAGCAGCGTCACTAAACGCCCAAAAGAGCCTTGAACTCCAATAATTGTGTGTAATTGGCAGCGGAGGGCCGTCCGGAGACCGTCCAAAGACTACAGCGGAAGCAGGGGGCCGAACTATATTAAGACGAGTAACTATTGCTCTAATAGCAGCCGAGCCAAAGCAAACACAACAAGGCCAGAGAGCGCAGGAGTGATGTTGATGTAACAGGCTCCGATCATTCACGCCGTTTATCAGCAAACACACGGCGCTCAGCCCCTCTCCAGAAATCAGGCTTTCTGCTGTTCGCTGGAGAAAGAAAGGTGTGCGATAATAAATCAGACGCCCTCGGGTCAGACTCGTAACCCGGGACAGCTGCCCAGACGCAGACGACCTTCCCGCAGGGGCCCTGGCCCCCGAGCCGACCCTGATTCATCACCCACGGACAGAGACTAAAAAACAGACACTCCTGACCAGTGCTGGGTCAGTCACTTATTAATTAGTTACTGTCATTTAATGGCTTTTCCTTTGGAAAAACTCAAATATGGGATTATTTTAAGTACATAAATAATAATATAAATAAATAATAATAACTTAATATTGTGTATAGACTATAAAACATTTATATACAATACAATACAATAGTGGATTCAACATCAAAATTTAAAGTCTAACCTTAAAGTGCATGCTTTTATGTACCCGTCTCACCTTAAATACTGGTTAATGAGAATATTGGTAACATTTTAATGCTTAATTCTCTCTATTCTTGCCCTGAATAATACTAGGATGTTGGCTTTTTACTATTACTTTAAAAGCACATATTAATGTGTTATTCTGAAGAACTTATTATAAACCTTTAATCCTAGTCAATACTTTAACAACTGAAAATGCTAAAATTGTATTGATGTGATATTTACATGTGAAACTGATTTACTTCCGCAGGTTGGACTATGTGCTTTGGTATGAAGGCAAAAATGAAAATTAAAAATAGAAAATTAGAAACTACACAAATTATGAGGAATAATGAAGGTTTTTCAATGTTACATTTTTACTAGTGCTTTATATATTTACAGTATATATCTTTTTTTTATATATGTATATATACATTTTATATTATGTATAAAAAAATTAGCAAATATATTTTTAAACATGGTGAATGCCAATCATTTTTGACACATTTTGTTTTTTAAGTTATTAATTGTTGGACTTAAAAACGTACAGTAATAAAGGTTTTGTCGTGTTCAGTACTGCACCCAAACAAAATCTGACTGAAAGTTCATTTTTGATGATATCAACCTCAAATTTGGAGCACAACTTGTTTAGAGTCATGGTTTGATTTTCTTACAGTTTTAGAGTAAAACGTGTTTTGGAAATTGTTTCATATAAAATAAAAAAAATTATATAATTTTTTATTTTTTTTTTATAAAAAAAAGATTTTAAAAACCTTCTGCAATTATTGACTAAGGGTTAAATATATTTAAAAATAAAATAATTAGTTGAGTGAGGTCCACTTTGTAAAATATGTATGAATTGCTGTGAGATCGGGTTGAACTCAACATGGGGGATGAATACTTGTGAACTTAGGATCGTTTAACGTACATCAAATCCAGTCGACCAGTTTAATGTTAATCAAAGTTTGGTCAATACTTTATTCACAAGGACATTTTTTGGCCTGTGGTGTTTATGTACAAAAATGTTGAAATCATGCAAACAAAAGCTGGATTTGAGCTGAACACATTCTGAAAATACAGCACAAGTCATGATTATCAGAGACTGACATGATTCATCAAAACTAAAGAGACTCTGTGTGTTTAGAAAAGAGTGACTTTGGTTTGAGTGGAAGATCAGAAAGATCCTCCTCGACGTGTCTCATGATCATATTAAAGCTCTAGGAAACACAAGATAGAAAGTTGATCTGGGAATAACCAAGTAAACCCCACATTCAGTCTCTGTGAGCGCAGTGATTCGTCAGACAGAGCGCAAATATTAAATAATCAGATTCATTGTCAAAAGTGCCATACAGCATGATATGGGAGAAATATAATATTCAGAATTTACATTTTATACAAAGAGAAAATCATTTTTGGTGAAGCTACCCTTGTGTAAGTCATGCTGCTAACGGTGATGTGTTTCTGACCGGACGGCCTCTCAAAGCTGGAAAACACATCCACAGATGTACATATATATATGCATGTATAAATATATATATAAATATACATATATATATATATATATATATATATATATATTAGATATCAATCTTTGTTTGTTTGCTGGGCAGACCCTCAACACCACAAAAACTGATGCTCTTACTCTGGATTTTCTATCTTGTGTGCCAGTACAAATATCTGTCTATATATATATATACACACACTTTAGTGTTTTATTTGTATATTGTATGTGTTTATTTTGTGTATAGTTTTTATTTATGACTTGGTGTTATTTATTTAACCCATTGAATCCCACTAGACTGTAAGGAATGTGTTCATTTTTAAAGCTTTATATATTGACTTTTCATGAAGTCTATATGGAATACGGAAAAAATGTTGACTAGTAAAGTATGTCAACATGAAGATATGATCAAGATTTTTGGTACATGTTATCTTTAAGGTGTCTAGTATTGATATATGAATTCATAATTATTTGGTTTTGTTGCGTGTGGTCATCATGTTGATGGTCATCATAGAGCGCTGGGATATCAGTGAATATAGGTTTACACACAAATCATCTGGAGGTATTAAATTACACTAAAATATTGCACTAAATTCAGAGTTATAATATTAAGGATGTAATGCTGATTACACTAATGTAACAGTTTGATGATATGTTACAGTACAGTAATCATGTTGACATATGATGGTGGTTATATTTGGATTTATTTCTTTATTAATTTTGTCTTGTATGTCTCTATTCCTGTCAGTGTTTTACAAGGTTTAATTTTTTAGCTGTGTTGGGCCATAAAACACAAATTCAGAAAGTTATTATTGATTATTGTAAAGGGCTGCTGATGACACATCATTTGGGAATAAACGGGTAAATGCTTTATATTTGTGATTGCTGTTATTCGCTGGAAATGCAACATTGCAACTTGTTTTTGAGAAAATGAATTATATTGTTTTAATTTCGGACTTTATTGGTAGTTTTAATAATATTATTATTGTTGTTGTTGTCTTCATTTCTGAAAAAACACTTATTACATGCCATTTTGCATTTCTAATATTTTTGATTAATCATAATTAAATACACTGCAAAAATGGTTTACTTATATACTTTTTATGATTTCCAGCCCAGAAATATAAAAATTCTTAGATCTTATTTTCTAGAGAAAAAAACTTCCAGTTAAATTAATTTTCCTTTAAAACAAGCAAAATAATCTTGATTTCTGTTTGAAATAAAAGTAATATTTTGCTTGATCTAAGCAAATACTCACTTCATTTTGACTTTTTTTCCATAAAAATGTGTAGATATCTGAGCTGGAAACATGACGAAACATGTAAGAGAAGCAGTTTTAGCGGTGTGCTGAGAGGTGATTGTTTGTTTGATATTTGTACTGACAGAAACAAGACAGAAATAGATCTGAAGAATGCCAGTTTTTGCTCTTCTGTTCACAGGAACTCATGAATAAATAATAGCCCCGCCCCCGATAGCCCCGCCCCCTACTGTGCCAGGATCAATATCTCTTAACATCTCACTTATTGTATTACTGCTTTTGGTTTTCTGCGTGTGATTGAGAGTTTCTCGGAGGAAATCTTTGGTTTTGCTTAAGTGTCCGTGACATTTAATCATGATTCTCGGTGCGGTTTAATTCGGGCCGGTCAATCAGTTAATCCACCTCGATTGATTCGCTGCTCTCGTTGATGGGTTTGCACTCGTTGGGCATCCGCTGGTGTCTGCTGAGCTGAGTGGCCTGTGTGAAGCTGCGCTCGCACCGCTCACACCTGCACACACACACACACACACACACAGAGCCTGTCAATAATGTGTGAAGATGGGTGGCCCCTGGAGACCCCTGTCCAGATCAGAGTTAGGGTTAGCTCTAACACAAAGACTTGCTTTCAATAAAAACATGTAATAAATGCGTTAATGTTGCTTATGATTGCATTCGGTACAAACAAACCAAGATATAATAATTAGGTGAGTTTATGCCTGAAATATATATATATATATTGTGCTTTTAGATGATTATTTGTTATTAATTGCATCTAGAATAAAAGTTTTCATTTACATAATATTTGTGTGTGTGTGTGTGTGTGTATTTATTATATACATGCATGTACATATATTTAGGAAAAATGTTATGTTTATATATTAAATATATTTATATATGATATCACTTATATGAATATAAATAGTATATTTCAAAATATATGCTGTATATGTGTGTCTGTGTATATATATATATATATATATATACACATATTATGTAAACAAAACTTTTACTTTAGATGCAATTAATCATGAATAATTGTTTGACAGCATATTAATACTTATTTAGCAAGAATGCTTTAAATTGATCAACAGCGAAGGACAGTCATAATATTGCAAATGAATTCTGATTCAGATACAGTAGATGCTGTTCTTTTTATTTATCAATTATATTACAGTATATTTCTATACATTTATTCCTTTTAGCTTCTATTCAAAACAACATACATGAGGATTAATTGTAATATATATATATATATATAGTATATAATTATATTATTTTAATTTATTTTACACATTTAATTCCAGTAAATGTTAAAATGTTAATTTAGGAATTTGTAAATGAATGATTGCATTCAGACTAACAAAGACAGGGACTCCTCATTTGTCATTTACACTCATAAATTACATTATTATATTATGTTTTAGTATACATTTATGTTCAGTGAATGTGATATCACTTTAATTAAATATGTTTAAATAATTAAATTAAAATATGAAATAATATATGAATCTATTATAATTATATCTCAATACACATTTATCTCCAGTGAATGTGATACACATCATTAAATATTTAACTAATGAAATATTATTTGAAATAACATGTGATTTATACTCAGTTATATTGGTGTAGATGTGACGCAGGAAAGCGAGGAAAGGCAGATGGACTCAAAGAGAGGCGCTCAGGGTTATTGATCAGATAAAGATTTCTGAGCGCTTCTGATGATTGTCTTTGCTGAATCGCTGATGACACGTTTGTGTTGCACTGATTGCTTATTAGACGCTTGATTTGTTACTGGAGCGAGACATCTGTCCAGTCATGCTGTCAGCTCCACAGCTGGATCCTCTGAACTTTAGAAAACTCTAGATAATTCTACTGCAGTGCCTTCCATCAGTATTACTGCAGAGCTTCACTGAAAGCTGTTATAGATTTACAGAAACATACAGCAATATTCTCATGAATGAATTCAGATGAGTGTGAGACAAACAAACCCGTGCCACTCTTACTTCATACAGTACATTATAAGCTATATTAATGAAAAAACATGTAAAATACAAGATATATATATAGAATAAATACTAATAAATGACTGAAAAAATATATGAACAAATTTGTACAAATGTAAACACAAAATGTATAATTAATATACCAAAAATTACCTTTTAATATGTGTGTGTGAATATATATATATATATAAAAATAATAAAAACTGTAAATTATTACATTTTAATTAATTTTATAGCCACATATATTATATGAAAACTTCTTGAACTTTTATATATCTACAAAAACATGTATGTTTATATTTCAGAATAATATATTTATGATTTAAAAATACTAAATGTACTGTATGTGTGTGTATTTATATATACATAATAAATATACACAAAGAAAAACATTTCTTTTGGATGTGATTGACTGTAAAAATCTCTATATTTACAAGTTTAACTAAAACTGAAAGAGAAGCAGAACGGATGCAGATAGAGGTGAGGTATCTAGGAATGGCTGGTACTCACTGTTACTTACTTGAAAGGCTTCTCTCCGGTGTGTGTGCGGATGTGGTTGTTGAGGGTCGTGGCTCCGGCGAAGGCTCGGCCGCAGTAACCACACTTGAAGGGCCGGTCACTGGAGTGAGTGACCACGTGATTACGCAGCTCCGACGGCTGCGAGAACGACTGCGAGCAGTGACCGCACTGATACGGCCTGAAACACACAGAGTCCAGAACATGACTGACCCTCGTCACAACAACACCTGAGCCTTCAGCGGTATATATAATCACAATTACACATCTCTCTAGGACAAAAATCATTAGGATATTAACCAAAGAATCATATTCCATGGAGATATTTAGTACATTTGCTACTGTAAATATATCTAAACTTCATTTCTGATCAGTAATATGCTTTGCTAAGAACTTCCTTTGAACAACTTTAAACTCATAATCTTGAACGCAAATGGAGAAAAACTAATTTGGAAGTTTTTAGAATTGCATGGAAAAACGGTATGTCCAGATATA
>JAUMHI010000252.1:51598-79409 GCA_032359435.1 Enteromius unitaeniatus | reverse complement strand
TAACATCTGGAGAAGACACAAGATCAAACTACACCATTTTCCAGACTAATTCAAGTCCTTTAGCTTAGAACAATCTATATAATCTGCCAAAAGAGTAAGCAAAATAACCATATTTCAAACAGAAAACAATATCATTCTGACGGCACCCATTCACTTCAGTGATGCACATTTCTCCAGATCTGATGAAGACACACACTCCCCCCGCTCTCAGATGATCCTGAGGGTGAGCAACACATTGTTAGTTAATCGTGATGTTGAGATGTTTGTGGTCAGTGTTGAATCTCTGGACGCTGATGTATAAGGTGTTGTTGTGTTGGTCAGTCAGCGGCTGTGGGACAGACTCTGCCGGAGATGAGCTTCTCTTACACACACATGAACTGTATTCTGTACGCTCTGGGAGTGGGGATGTCCACCAGAGAGCCTGACCACCTCAGGTTCCTCTTTGAAGGCCACCAGGACTTCAGCTGTCTGCCCACGTTTGGAGTGATTCCGGCCCAGAGCGCCATGATGGGCCTCGGCAGCATCCCGGACCTCAACATCGACTTCACCAGAGTAAGCAGCCGTCCATCATCTGCCGGTTTACATCTTGATCCGAGTGTGTGACCGGTGTGTGTGTGTGTGTGTGTGTGTTGCAGCTGCTGCATGGAGAGCAGTATCTGGAGATGTTCAGACCGCTGCCCACCTCAGGTGACCAGCACAAACACACTGAATCTGCTGGAGAGGTCATGTGGATACTGAAGATGTTTGTCTCTCCTCAGGGACCCTGACGTCTCGGGCCACGGTGGCAGATGTGCTGGACAAAGGGTCAGGAATGGTTGTCCTGCTGGATGGTCAGTTACAGAGTTTAACGAACACGATTGAAACGTTTGAGTTTGGAAAGATTTCTCGAAAGACGTCTGCTCTCATCAAGTCCTTTTTCTTTTTTATCAAACATACAGTAAAAATGTGAAATATTATTATTATTATTTAAATCATCTGTGTTAAAGTGTATTTCTGTGATGACTCCAGTCTCATCATCATAATACACTGCTCGAGAATGATCTTCTTATTTTTGACTTGTTTTCTAGTATAAACATTCTTGAATCAAGAGACATTCACTCAAGTAAAATTATTAAAGAAATGACTTTTACTGTTATTAATGCAAATGCTGTTAGTTTTTGCTCAAATCAAGCTAAAATCATCTTAATTGGAAGGCTGAACGAGAATTTTTCTTGCCCCAGTCACAGATATTTTTGCTTGTTCTTTTACAGAAAACATCATCTTAAGTTTTTACTCGTGCAGTAAACTCATGTTGACTCAAGGATCTTCAGATCCAGAGAATGTTGTTTTTTTTTGCAGTTTGGAAACAAGATTTAGTGTTTCAGATCCACAGATGAGAAGAATAACATTTCTTTCAAACAGAAAGACACTCGTGTGTCTTGATGAAGTATTGATGTAGGTGTGTGTGTGTTTCAGTTCATACGTACAGCGGCCGTGAGCTGGTGTGTTATAATCAGTTCTCGGTCTTCATCGTCGGCTCTGGGGGCTTCGGAGGGAAGCGGACGTCCCAGAAGGCTGTGGTGAATAAAAACACTTGTGTTTAACAGCTTGAGCTGCACGCCGTCACACACGTCACTAAAGAAGGATTACTGTTTCAGGTCACTGCTCCTCTCCCAGACAGAGCTCCAGACGCTGTGATCGTGGATCAGACCTCCAGAGATCAGGTGACTCAAACTACGGCTCTGTTCTCTTAAAAGAGTGACCCTGCAGCTCAGCAGCGGTCATCAGCATCACTAAGAACCACTTTAAAGATTGCTCTGCTCCCTCAGATTCCAGATGTTTGTAATATTGTCCTCTCCTAACTAACACACATCAGCGGAGAGATGATTTATTCAGCTTTCAGATATTCTATAAATCTCAAAAACTATTTCTAAACATTATGCTCCAGGGTCATTTCTAGTGTTTGAAATAAATGCAGTTTTTTAAAAAACCTTTCTAAAAAGAAAATGTTGCTTTCCACAAAAATGCTGAGCAGTTTCCAACATTGCTAATAAATCAGTGTATGATTCTGATTTCTGAAGACCATGTGACGCTGGACATCACAGAAACACAGATTTAAATCGTCTGTTTTCTGTGTGAATAAGAATAAGATTTCTACATTTGACTGCATTTTTAATCAAATAGAAGCAGCCTCGGTGAACAGAAGTGTGTGTGTGTGTGTGCAGGCGGCTCTGTACAGACTCAGCGGAGACTGGAACCCGCTCCACATCGACCCTAGTTTCGCTGCGATGGGCGGTAAACACCCTCTTTAAACAGATCAATATAGAATAATACACAGAGAATGGAGTGAGTTTGGGGCGGGACTATCAGTGTGACCGACCAATGACAGACGCAGAATAACAAACTTTAACAAACTGATTGCTCACAGGCTTCAAGTCTCCCATCCTGCACGGCCTGTGTTCGTTTGGCTTCGCTGCTCGTCACGTTCTGAAGCAGTACGCCGCTAACGATGTGTCCAGATTCAAGGCCATCAAGGTAAAGCAGCTTTAATGTTGATTTGATGTGTTTATTTCCAATGCAGTTATCTGAGCCTAAAGTCCACGCCTCTTATATTCACATCCTATAGAGCAGTTTAGCAAGATCAGATCAGCAAGAGTGCGTTTCTGAATCAACCCACGACTTTAAACC
Organism: Enteromius unitaeniatus; assembly: GCA_032359435.1. Taxonomy (NCBI): domain Eukaryota; kingdom Metazoa; phylum Chordata; class Actinopteri; order Cypriniformes; family Cyprinidae; genus Enteromius; species Enteromius unitaeniatus. The sequence goes on along the minus strand of JAUMHI010000252.1, from coordinate 76,742 downwards.
AATCCAGTGACTCGTTCATAAAGACGCTGCTAAATAAAAATCACCCTATTATGGATTATTATGAGGCGAGTTGTTAGTTTTTCTGAAAATAAAACTACAATTATTACTTGTCTAGAAGACAAACGAATGTAAGCTAGAAAATCATTCAGTAGTGTTGAGTTCAGATTATTGGCAGTTTATTTGCTTGTTTTCCAGAAAAGACAAAACAAAATCGGATGAATTTTTAGAAAACGACTCAATATTTGAACGTTTGACTTTCAAGTAAATGTATGTAGATTTAAGATTGTTTCCACTAGAAGCTCACGGTCATATACTGCTGCTTTACTTCCATCTGTACAGTATTACTTCTACACAGTAACGATGAGCTCTGAGTCTGAGTGAGTGCTGATCTGCTGATCTGTGTGTCAGGTGCGCTTCGTGAAGCCCGTGTATCCGGGGCAGGCTCTGCAGACGGAGATGTGGAAGGAAGCCAACAGAATTCACGTCCAGTGTAAGGTGGGCAAGCACTCGCTGTCCCAGGATGCCCCGGGGCAGAGCTCTGTTCTGTTTGTGAAGTGGTTCTCTGTGGCTTTCTAGGTCAAGGAATCGGGTGACGTGGTTCTGTCAGGAGCGTATATAGACTTACAGCCGGAAGCGTCGGTCAGCTCCGGACCTCAGGCAGGTCACTCGCTGCTAACACTGTCTGTGCTCGCTCAGAGCCGACCCTGACCCTGACCCTGACCGTCTTCATTCACAGAGCGACAGCGGCCTGCAGAGCGACCTGGTGTTCGCTGAGATCGAGCGCAGGATCAGAGACAATGGAGAACAGCTGGTGAAGAAGGTCAAGGCTGTGTTCGGATGGGAGATCAGCAAAGATGGCAGAACCGTCCGAGAGTGGAGTGAGTCACATGACAGCACCTCATCGTGTTACTTTATACTGCTCTCACACACACACACACACACGATCATTCTGGCAGGATTCACAGACCAGTCAGCTCCAGAGAGCAACACAAAAACCCTGATGAAAGCACCGAGAGCAGCGTCTGTCAAACAGGAATAGTTCACCTGAAGTTCATGATCAGGCTGTTTTCAGTCACCATTGACTTCCATTATATTGTTTTCCTGGTGTTAGAGTCAATGGTGACCAAAACAGCCTGATCAATAACCAAATGATGACAGGAGTTCAGTTTTGGGTCAAATATTCATTTAAGACTGTATTTTCTGCTTTCATGTTATTTGTGTTCAGTGATGGTTTTATATGTCTCTATAGTTATTAGTCTTTATTTTAGTAAATCAAGTTCAACTAAATTAAAATGAGAAAAGCTGTCTGGGAAACTTTTATGTTATTCCAAGTAACAACTTTTTTTTTATGGTTTTCCTTTGAACTATAACAACCTGGTCTCACTTTTGTTTTCTGAAAAAATCTAAATGAATGTATTTTTTATAACGGCTTTACAGAAATAACCCATGAAGAGCAATCTCACATCAACACCATCAGAGTTTAGAACAAGAACAACTGTCCATTTCCTCTTCTTTTACTAATTTTGATCAAAAACAAAAAGATTTGCTCTTCATGTGATCTCAGAAACAGGTTATTTCTGTAACGCTGCTTTGAAACAGTACGTGTTGTGAATGATTCTATATTTGTTCAGGAAAACAGTCTTTGATTTTTTTGAGTCAGGACTCATGTTTGTGCTGCTCTCACAGCCATGGACCTGAAGACGGGCCGAGGAGCTCTGCTCAGAGGAGCTTCTAAAGCTGACGTGACCTTCACCGTCTCAGACGAGGACTTCATGGAGGTGGTGATGGGAAAACTCAACCCTCAGAAGGTGCTGCGTCTCTCACTTCTTCTGTCTGTCGCTCAGCCTGATCTTCACACTCGCTCTGCTCCGTTTCTCCGCAGGCGTTCTTCGCTGGGAAGCTGAAGGTCAAAGGGAACATCATGCTGAGCCAGAAGCTGGAGGCCGTTCTGAAGGACTACGCCAAACTCTGAAGATCCATCAGGACTGATGAGAACAACCGGACCGCAAAATATCGAAGAATTCTTGAATCAAGAGGATTTTACTAAACAAGTCATGAAAAAAAACAACAGCAACCCAATTGTGAAAAAAGATCTGCTTCCTGTTTAGCCTTTGATTTCAGATTTGACAACAATTCAATTATTCTTAGATATCTTTATTAGTGCTAACAGAAATATGATTAATCTCTTTCAAAATAAGGTTGTTTACATAATGTGTGAGTGCTGTGTTTACTTATGTATAAAAGAAAAAATATATATTTATAAATAATATCAATTCTATGAACATGCACGTGTGTGTATATATATATATGTGTGTGTGCATAATAAATATACACTCTACACATATTCTTATGTAAACACATATTTTGGATGAAATTCATAATTTGACGGCTCTAATTTATACTAAAAAGAAAAACACTAAAGGAAGAATAATCTTTTGCAGTGTGTCTGTATTAATCATGGAGTCATTTACACATTTCCAATAATGTACTGATGTTTATAATAAAATATGACAATCGTTAATAAATTAAAAACGCAGCAAAGAAACATGGACGTTGCATTAATCATTTATTTTCTCATTACATCCAGTCATGTATATTACAGATCTCTTCATATTCATTATAAAATTAGATTCATTTGCGTATATTCACATTTGAGAGGTTAAAGGGCAGAAGCATGATCGCTACAGCGGGTTCCTTACATCAGTAATAATCAGGGGAGGAGAAAATTATTTGGCTCTGTATTCCTGTCTTGTGTTACAGAGAAAAGTTCTGAAAGCAAGACGCAAAATGACCACACATTTATTCTTTGTAAGGGGAAAAAAAGGCAGAGGAAGCGCCTCACTCTCTGCAGTGAAGAAGAAGAACACCATGACCTTCATCAGATAAAAATCTCTCCAAAGAACGACGTTTGTGCTGGCGGCAGGTAAAAGAAAGAGTAAAAAATAAACCCTGAACAACGTTCCTAAAAACAAACGTCAGCAGGAGTCTCGATGATTATAAATATGCTTTATATTTAACACACAATCATTTCATCAAGCCTCCGTATTTACACTGAAAATAAAAGTAGCTGTGGTCTTCATTCCAGTTATCAGCTCTGAACCCGAGCGACAGCCGCGAGCTGCAGCTGATTCTCAAACGCAATAATGCTTTGGCTTCACGCGGCTGAAAGTGCTTCATATTCATCTGTGTGAGAGCAATCCTTCCCAAACCCTGCCATCGTTTACTCTTCCTCAGCCGCCTTCTGCTCAACACTGAAGAAGATGAGGTTTCCAAGAGTGAACAGTAGACGGCACCCATTGACTTCTATACCACAGGAAAAAAAAAAAACTATGGAAGTGAATGGGTACCGTTCAATGTGGCGTTTAAAATGTTCTCTTTAGTGTTAGAGTATCCTCAGTGACTGCCTTTCTACTGCTATACACTAAAGAAGATGTTTTGAACAGCAACCGTTGACGGCACCCATTGACTCCTATACTACAGGAACAATTGCTGTGGAACACTGCAGGTGAACACTGACTCTTCCTCATCCTCAAAGAGTGCCTTTCTTCTGCTAAACACTAAAGATGATGTTTTACAAAGCAAACAGGAAAAAGTACCATGGAAGGGAATGGGTACCGTCAATTGTTTAAAACATCCCCTTCATGGTTCAGCAGAAGTAACACACTCTTACAGGTTTGGAACGTCATGAGGTAGAGTAAACGATGAGCTTTTTTATTTTTTGGGTGAACTGTCGCTTTAAAGCTTGACGGCATCTCAGCCTAAATACTGCTCACTGTAGTAATATACAATACCTTCCCATAGAAGCATCATAACGAGGACAGAAACCACCACACACGGTTTGACAGACGGAACAGAATCCAGACATGATGGGTGATGGGTAGAAATATAAGGACACTTATCACTATATTGAGTCTAGAGCACGATCACAACACCGCTTAGCAACAGTTTGGCTAGTTAAGGCTTTACTGATGTATATATATAGAGATATATTCAGATTAGTAGAGTGTGCTTCTGTCCCAGGATCCCTGTGTGTCCTCTCTCGTATTGCTTGTCTTACCGTGTGCAAACAGTCACGCGTGTGCTACATGATGAACCGGACGTCGCTCCTGGCCGCGCTGCAGAACAGGCTCAGAGCGTCGGGGAGCAGGCGCAGCTTCATGGTGCCGTCCGCGCCGCAGGAGAACACGTGATTGGCCGGGCCCGTCTCGATCTGCATCACGCCCGTGCCCAGGTTACGGAAGAGCGACTGACGAGCGTGTTCGTTACCGAAGGTGTGCAGGAGGCTCTGGGTGGACATGCTCCACACCTGACACACACACACACACACGTGTTTATTCCCTGTGCTGCTGGTCGAGGTCTATTTTCAGAACCTTGTTCCTAACCAGTACTACCCAAACTTTCATTGTTGTTGCTAACTAAGATTTAAACTAATAGAAACATACATACTGTATGAAAATGTAAAACCTTAATAACTACTCTTTACTAAAAGAACAAAGAACAGCCAAATAAAACGAATAAATAATAATAAAAAACGAAATGACTAGAGCATGAACTGAAAGAGTAGAGCTGAAAAGAGCTCTGAATGAGGAGTAAGTGCTGAGGTGTGTGTGAGACCTTGATGTTGCCCTCGGCCGATCCGCTGATGAAGCAGCTCTCGGTGGAGTCCACGGCCAGAGCTTTGACCGGAGAGTCGTGGGCCTGGAAGGCCTGGCGCTGGATCTTCAGACTGAGGTCCAGAACACTGATCCAGCCCCGCCGGCCTCCACTGAGCAGAAGCTGCTGTTTAGACGCCAGAGCCAGGACCGTAGAGCCAGACTCATGACAGACGAAACCTGCAGCACACACACACACACACACGAGAGACCGACTCCATTAGATGCCTGAATGATGTTTGTACAGTGTGTGTGTGTGTGAGATGACTTACCATGAACCAGACTGTATGCTGGTGTGACCAGGGTATCCCACAGACACACGTTCCTGTGATGAGAACATGTTAGGATTTCAGTGTTTTCTGTTCATGCAGCGCTGCTCCAGGTGTGTGTGTGTGTGTGTGTGTGTGTACCTGTTGTCTGTGGACAGGCCTGCGGTGGCGATGAGAGATGAAGAACCCACAAACACAAAGTCATTGGCCGTCTTATTGTGACACTGAAGCGTCTGGAAGAAAACCAGGAGATGATCACACACAGATGATGAAGATGGCTCAGCAATAAAATAGAAATATACAAAAACAGGAAGAAACATGATAAATATTTTAACACTGTGAACATATTTACACTATTAGAAATAATGAAGTCACTTCTGCTCAACGAGGCTGCATTTATCCATCAAAAACATTCGAAATATGAAATATTATCATCTAAATCATCTGTGTTCAGTGTGTTTCTGTGATGTTCAGCATCATTACTCCAGTCTTCAGAGTCACATGATCTCCAGAAATCATCATAACATACAGATTTGATTATTATCAGTGCTGAAAACTTCTGAACTCTTTGTGGAAACAGTGACCATTTATTTTTTAGGATAAATAGAATAGAAATTCACAGATTAATAGAAAGTTTAAAAGAGCAACATTTATTTAAAATAAAAATCTTTATATGGCAGTTTAACAGACGCTCTCCTAGAAAACAGCTGTTTTTAATATATGTCTCAATAATATTTGACATTTTTACAGTTTTTGCTGTAGTTTTGATCAAATAAATGCAGCTCTGATGAGAAGAGAAGAACACTGAGTTGATGAGGAGGAGAGCGAGCAGGAGGTGTACCAGATAGGGTTTGGGAGCGTTTCCTGAGGTGCTGGTCTGCCAGAGACTGAGTGCTCCATCTGCATCCACGATCCCAAACTACAACACACACACACACACACGTGAGCTGGTTTACACACACACACACACACACAGGTGATTGCTGACAGGAGCGCACCTTATTGCCCTGGTAATTAAAGCGTATTCTGGTGACCCTGGTGTTCCCAGGACTCCTGAAGCAGGTGATCTGCTGTGAATGACCCCATTCAAACATGCGCACGCTGCCGTCCTGAGCTCCGGTCAGATCTACACACACACACACACACACTATTACACACTATCTTCTGAAGGAGCGCTGAATCTCTGGATCAACACACAGTGATGAATCAGAAACAACATGAAAGCAGATGCATGTGTACAATTACATTAATCTAATATTAAACAGCATATCAACCAAAACCCAACAAAACACTACAGAAGGAAATATGTGTAGTTTCCTGTAAGGGGTAGGTTTAGGACAATACCACATACAGTCTGTACAGTAGAAACACCATCACACCTATGACCCCACAAAACATGGACACACTACAGGAGAGAGAGTGTGTGTGTGTGTGTGTCCAGTGACTCACAGTAGGGCAGCGTGGGGTGTGACGTCATCCTCCTCACGTTGTTGATGTTGCGTTTGATGAGCTGCAGGAACACACAGAAGAGTGTTAGCGTGTGCGGCGTGTTAGTGCTGGAGTGCTGTTAGCGCGGCTCACCACGGCTGCTCCTCGGCCCGTCTGCAGACTGCCCAGCCAGGGCATGTTGATGGGCGTCCCGGGGCTGCTGTGTGTGTAGGGAGTACTTCCGTGAGGCGCGCTGAAGTCATCTCGAGCGTGAACCACCAGGAAATCATCCGTCCTGACAAACAACACGAACACATGAGCGTAACGAGCAGCGAGAAGAAGGGCGCAAGACACATGTTTGGTGAAATGGAGGCATACAGTGTGTACAGAAAGTATTCAGACGCCCTTCAATTCACTCTTTGTTATATTGCAGCCATTTGCTAAAATCATTGTTGTCCTCATGAATGCACACACAGCACCTCACATTGACAGAAAAACACAATTGTTGACATTTTTGCAGATTTATTAAAATACCCATAAACCACTGCAGCATGATGTAGGTAACAGCTAACGGTAGCCATTGATTTTTACTGTTTTTTTGTATACTATGAGAGTCAGCTGTTTGTTCACTAACATTCTTCAGACTATCTTCTTCTGTGTTCAGCATCAGACGACGAGCAGGACACTGAACGCTGACTGAATGATCAGTTTGGTCTGAACTGTCCCTTTAAGAGCGTTCAATCAGGCTGCTGTAACTCACCCTTTGACCTCGGCCTCGTTCTCCTCATCGACCCAGGTCAGGATCTGTGTGGCGAGGATGGAGGACACGTCCAGCTCCTGGATGTCGTGGGTGGAGGCGATCACGAGACAGTTCCGGTTGGCCTGGAGGAGAGAGTCAGAGGTTCAGGCTCAGATCCGACTCAAACACACCGCAGCACAGCCTCACAGCACCTTATTGATGGCGAACGCCGTGATGATGTCCGACTCCTTGTGGATGATACGAGCTTTTCCTCCAGAAAACCCCAGATCAGCCTCGACCTGCAGGAGGAAGCAGAGAGAACATCATCACCAACACTCTTGTCAGACGAGCTTTATTTTTCTAATAAAAATATCTCAACTTTCTTGAATCAAGATCAAGACTGAAATAACTTACGCAGCCAAAAACTGTGTGTGTTTGTGTGCATCAATTAATCAGCAAATCAATAAATAATTCTGCAACTGACTAGTGTTTTACATGAAAAATTATGCAAATGAGAGCATATTTCATTAAATAATTCCTCATTTGCATATTTAAAGTATTCTGAAAACTTCTAACGCAAATGTTTTTGAGAGTATCAGTGTTATCACTCAACTAGTTAAGAAGGGTGATAACTATTAGTACGTTTACACTGTTCACCTCAGAAACTGACTTGATTTCTGTAAGAAATAAATGAAATCAAAATCTTTTCAGTTATTGTTTAAAACAAGCTAAAATATCCGTCAATGCAGCAAAAGAAATAATCATGTTTAACCTTCGAATGAAATAGTTTTACTTGTACAGTCAATGCAACTTGATTCAGAGAATGTTTAGATATTTCTACTAGAACACAAGACAGAGGAAGAGAATTATTCCTGACTAGAAATATTCAATAAAATTCTATGAGATACAGCTGAGGGTGTTTTATTTTCATCTGCTCTCTGTATAAATCATATTAAAGTACTGGTCTGCACTCAGATCATCTGCTGTTCACTTTCAGATATGATTTATGTAGTACAGTTTAGTTAGTATAGCCATCTCTAAAGATAACGTTAACTCATTTCCTGTAAAAATGCTTTGCAATGATCTGTAATGTGAAAATAAACTTGAATAGTTTCACACTTAAAGTCAAACCGTGCTGTATTGCTTCAAATCTGGAAACGGTGCAATCTATTTCTTTTATCTGTATTAGTGGCTTTGGGATATTTCAGTTTCATGAAGAAATATGCTTTTTAAAAATGTAAGAAATCTCTTTTTAAAAATGTAAGAAAAAAAATACTGTGAAATAGTGGCAAGAATCAAATCTGGTTTACTCATTGACACTCAGCGTGCAAGCTTTAAACCAACAGGAAATCACATGTGATGCTGAACAGCGTGTTAATGCAGGGGCTCTGTTAGATACCTGGTTGTGTGTGGCGTCCAGCGGCACGGTCTCCTGAGTCAAACATGCAGGTCAATCACACACATCACAGGCCACGATTACACGTTAATCACAAACATCCACAATGAACACAACACAACAGCAGTGAACAGTATTGATGAGGGAGGGACTGTTAAAACACGATCTGGAGGAGCGAATCAAGCAGCTGATTGCATTCTGGGAAAGAGAGCGAGCAGCAGCACAAATACCTCGTTCTGATCTCGTTTCTTGGTGAAGATGTTTCGTATGAAGGTCTCCTGAACCTCTTCCTGTTTGACCAGATACTGCCAGAGCCGTCTGACGGGCAGAGCGGAGCGCCGCCGAGACCTGAATCATCACAAAACACAATTATCATCATAATATACATCAGAATTCAGCGGCGAAACGAACATCCAAAATAAAGGTCATTCACTCTATTCATTAGATGTATTTAATAGGTTGTACAAACACTTAAACTGCACACAAGTTTTTAATACAATATTTTGATCATGAATTATATTTTTATTTACCCTGCTAGCGATGACTTCGTTATTTAATATATCTTTGCATAAATCTGTCTAGCCATCGTTTAAAAGCTTATAACTCACCTATAATATCATTTTATAATACAATACATTTTTTAACAATGTTTGTCCAAGTGTACGCTGAATTTTTTAATTTCTTTCCTGCAGTGTGTAACACCGCTCTAGTGAATGAAAACATCCTGAAGCGTTCAATCATGTTATTGTGTCTCAAAAGAAAGAGTCAACTCTGAATCATTGAAACGAGTCGTTTTGAAGCTGGTCCCTGATGCTGACCTCAACATGAAATATTTGCATACTTGTTCTTCTTGAGTTGGTCTGAATGAAGATGTAAATGAACTCTTGGCCACTAGGTGTCTCTTTAGGAGCAGTAAAATATCTGTAACTGTGCTCACAAATGAAACAGAACTGAAATCTACCAGACAAATTAGAGTCCTGCAAAGAGCTAGAGTCATTTTCAAAACCAAAACATGAGCTTTTCATTACCCATGATAGGAGCGGTTTACGTGTGTATGCTGTACCTGAAGGGTGTGTTTGAGGGCTCGAGCAGGGCTTTGTGTCTCAGCAGCGCTGGACCTGATGACACACTCTCCTCCAGCAGCTGTGTGCTGATAAACCTGGACGGAGGACCTCCGAAGATCTCCAGCCTCTTCAGCAGCAGCTGCTCCCAGCGCTGGAGCGTCTTCAGAGCCGCGTGACAGAGCGGAGAGCACACGGGCAGATCTGACACACACACACACACACACACACGTTACAATCTACACACACACACACACACGCTGCGGCTGTGACATCTCCTTACCTAAGAGGTCGTGACCTGCCATCGGGTAGAACGCCTTGAGATTGAACAGGACCGTCTGAACCATTGCCAAGCGCATCAGACACCAGCTGCACAGAAACATCATCTTCGTCATCATCATCTTCATCACAGCTAGAGCTTTATTCTGTCTCAAACTGAGCTAACTATCATCCCACGATTCTGAGCTAAATTAAACCATTTCTGACTGCCTGTTTAAAAGTGTTTAACTCCTTTGAAGGAATGATGACACATTAAAATTGGTGTATTAAATCTATATTAAAATATTACAATTATGGAGAAGTGTTTGAAATGAATGCTTCAATGACTCACTCATAAATACTTCACTTGTTTCATTACTGGATGATTCAGTGTTTTTGAACAAATCTCTTGAATGAATGATTCACTTACAAAAAAAAAAAAAAGTAAGAGTCACTTGTCACCACCTAGTGGTCAAACAACACAATCCACACAAACACTCTTACAAAGATCAGTGTCACAAGATCCTGACCTTTAGTGATTTATCTCACCTGTATGAGTTATTGTTGGAATGCTCTGTCAGCGGAGAGTTAGGATCAAAAGAATCTCCTTCGTCTTCATCTTCCTCCTCCTCCTCCTCACTGCCCTGGCTCTCCTCAGAGTCGTACTCCACCCGGCTGGCGGACGGAGGCAGGTACGGCTTCACACAGAACACAACAGTGAGTCCACAAACACTACAGAGTCAAACTACTGCACGCTGAAGAACAGAAGAAAACCTTTGCGATGAAATAATCCCAGATGCTGAGCTCAGGCGGCACGAAGCGCTCTCTACAGACGAGTGTGTCCGGCTCCATCACCACAGCTCTGGGGCTGACCGGACTGTCAGGAACCTCTCTGGAGCTACTGCGAGAGGAGCGCATCCGGAAACGCCTCTGCTTCCGCTCCGCATCATCCACTGACACACACACACAAATAAAGTTTTAAATCTGAAAGTGCACGGTGTATAAAGTTACTGTCACTCAAAAGAAAGATCCGTTTTAAAAGGAGTCCCAGGCCATTTATCTGGACCTCAAAATGATTGATTAGCATATTTCCCACCCACTTGTTCATGTTTTCCATTGGTCTGAATTAAAATGCAGCTTCATTCTTCATCACTAGGTGGCACTTTTGAAGTGTTAAAAACTCTCACTTTTTTTTTTTTTTTAAAAAGGTGGGGTATGTGATTTTTACAAAAACGCCAAAAAGCAGTAAAGAGCGTGTCCCAAAACCAAAATATGAATAGAATATATACCTACAGTATAATAGTGCCACTTTATTATTACTCCACACACTACTAAATAATCATAACGCAATAATCATGAATAAAAAGAATTATCTAAAAATAAACGCAGTCTAAATATTTACTAGAAATTAAATCATAAAAGTGTGAAGTTGAGATAAATAATTATTAAATAAAAAACACATCTAAATAAAACCCTTTTCAAAATAAATGAATAATATAAAATTGAGACATTTATAAAAATGTCAAGTTGAAATGCATAAGTAAAAAAAAAATCACTTACAATTAATTAAAAATGTAAAATTTACATATAATTGTAAAGAAATCTAATTTAAAATAGAAACTTGCAGAACAGATCATTTTAAAATACAAAATTAAACCTAAAAGCAATGAATAAAAATAAACAAATAATTAATTCATTAAAGCTCATTATATGTACATCATTTAAAATAAAAGATCTAAATAAAAACATATTTTAGCAATATACTATACTGCTACCTTTTAAACATTTCACAGGAACAAAGTAATTAAATGATAATATTTAATTGGATTTTTCATGAACTGGTCCTAGAGAGAAGGCTCCTGAGATGAGAACCCACAGGTTGCTAGGCTACACGGGGTGGTTGCTAAGGTGTTGCTTGGAAACCCCAGGCTGTTTGCTCAGGAGGTTGTTCTTATCGTTGAGAGAAATTGCCTTTATCTTTTTTTACATTTTAGTGATCAGACCACCAGTAGCCTAAGGAGAGCAGCACCTGTGGGTGAGCTGGGCTTCTCCAGCACCGGAGCATGAGCGCCGCCGCCGAACACAGCCACCCACAGCTTGCTATTGAGCGGGTGAGCGACGATCCGGAAGAGCTCGTGGCTGGAGTGAGTGGCCAGGCCGTGGACGAACAGGCTGAGGAAGACGGCAGTCAGGACCTCACACAGAAGCACAGGCAGGCCGGGCTGGTTCTCGTCTCCAGACGCGCTCAGCAGCCGCTGCAGCACGCTCACACCTGCACAGACACACAGGTGAGTCTGGAGCCTGACCGCGAGCTCAGGGGTCAGGGGTCAAGAGCTTTACCAGGCCACTGCGCCGGAGAGGTGTTGGGCAGGACGGCCTCCTCCATGCTGACGCTCCTCACCGGGGGCTGATGGGTAAGAAGGACGCTCTGGTACGTGATGCCCGTGAACGGATTCACATGGCTGAGGAAAAACACACACATTACAATCAGGCCAGTCGTTTGGATTTGAACAAACTGAATGATTAAATAGCTACGCTTTCATCCATAACTAGAATATCGCATCAAACATTTGCAAATAAAGCACTGTTCATCAACGATCATCACTTCCGAATAAACATGGTTTTTTTATGCACATTTTAAAGATTTGTGCCTATCTTGGTGTTTCCATCCAGCATTTTTTTTGCAATATTCCAAAATGTACATAAAAACAGGACACAGCTAGAGACTGATTCATTCATTAACACACTCACCTGCTTCATTTCTGAATGAATCAAGTGACTCAATGATTCAGTGAATCACCCCCCCACCATTAAATAATTTCTTCAATATTAATTTTCATTTAAATACCTAGTTTAGACCTGTTTATTATGATTATTATAAAGTGATGCTAAATCAAAATATTTCTTTCTAAAGCTATTTGTGGCGGCACTCAATAGTTGAGGCGGAGCTACACGTTAGAATGGAGGGGTGGAGCTTAAGCCGAATAAATGACTAAATGAGGAAATGCTGCTTCACCAGAGAGAAGATCAAATTTAGATTAAACATTACGAGCTCGGAACATTCGGAAAAAAATGGAAGAGAACACAGATCGTTCGTAGTAAGATCTACATCATGCTTTTAGAAAATGGATTTTCATTCCATGATGACCTCACATCATCACAAACCCGCATCTCTCCAAACTCATTCGCTCGCTCTGGTCTGGAGAACTCATGAAGAAAGCTGAGATGACATGAGGGTGAGCAAAAGAAGAGAGAATCACAACTATTCCTTTAAGTGTCTAGATTTCTGTTCCAGCATGTCTGGGTTTCAGACGGCGCTGATAAACACATATAATCTGCCATGACGGGGAAACGGATCCAAACAAAGGCCACATTCATCTGAAAATGCCACACGTCACATGAGCGGCACATTCCCGGGTCATTCGCTCATTATCAGCGATTACAAGATAAGCAAACGTGAGCCGTGCTGGAGATTACGACGCAAAAATATTTGTCTGAGATAAAACTATTCGAAAATCTGAATCTCTAAATATTGAGAAAATCAGCTTTAAAGTTGTTCAGTTCTCAGCAATGAATATTACTGATCAGAAATAAAGATTTGATATATTCACTGTAGAAAATTATCAAAATATCGTGATCTTTACTTAATATCCTAATGATTTTTGGGATAAAAGAGAAAAAAAGTCTACTGTTGTGTATTTCTACAGAGATCCCTGAGCTGCTGATGACTGCTGCTGTGCTCCAGAGAACATTTATTGCCAGCACCAGTCACAAAAAGTTTCAAATAAAGAGGAACGATCCATAACATCAGTGCCGAGGCAGAGGCCGATAGACCCTCACCTGTAACTGTGTCCGTCACAGAGGCTCTGATAGATGCAGGCGGAGAGGGAAGCTGCTAGCGTGTGCATCACATAGATCTGAGACAGAAGAAGACTCGTTAGAGGACGATCAGGACAGTAAGGAGAGCTGGTTCGGAGCGCGCTTCACCTCGTTGTTGGTGATATCCGGGTGCGGGGGTGCGTCCAGAGCGATGATGGTGTGCAGTATGTCATGCGTGAGGTTGGTCAGGTGCACTATGGGATTGGCCACCACCGTTTTGGAGCTGGCGGTCCAAGCCAGGAAAAGAGGAACAGACAGGTGCTGCGGAGCGGGAGCAGAGACCTGCAGTCCGCCGTCCTGACGAGAGAAAACACCCATGATTCACATGTGCTGCTCTAAATATGAGGAGGGTGTGGACAAGTCACTTGTTGTTTAAGCAAAAATTGAGGACAGATCTACTGGGCAGAAGAAGGTTACCTGCTGGGACTCCTGCAGCAGCAGAATGAGCTCCATGCGGACCGAGGCCAGTCCTCCTCCGTGAGAGCCGTGCAGGCTGCAGTAGCTCAGGAAGATGCGCAGCAGCGGCTGGTTCCTCTTCAGCCAAAGCCTGCGCCGCTGCTGGAGCTCTCGGGTCTGCTGGGTCGAGCCCCGCTCCTCCAGATCGTCCGGCTGGCTCAGGTCAGCTGAGATGCCCTCGGGCAGCTGCTGGAGGAAAGGGTTGTATCCGCAGCAGCTCTGCAGGGCTGCCACGGCTCGCTCCAGCCAGTGACACAGCTGATGCCTGAGCTTCCCTCCGTCCAGCTCGTACCCCGTGGACAGCGTCCGCAGCTCCGTGGTCAGGATCTTCAGACAGGAGCTGAACTTTAGCTGCGCCGCCAGCATGTCCTCGCTCAACCCTGTGCCGAGATCTGGAGCTGTCAAATTTAAATTTGAATATTCACCAAATTTAAAAATGAATAGTATATTAACGATACTCATTACAATCCATGAGCATAAACACATATGCAATGTGTCTATGCTTTTTCTCAACAGAAACTAAAAGCAATAAGAATGTCTTTGCGTTGTTCTCTGTGCATCAATGTAGCTAGTTTGCTGCGGCGTGTTGTTGTTCCACCACGTTTGTAGCATTTCTCTGGCACACATGATGCAAGAATATTGATTATAATTAGGTACAAAATGTAGTTTTTCAGCCTTACCCTGATCCCTGGGGGTGGAGGCGGCTTCCGGAGTGCCCTTGTCTTTCTCTGAACGGATGGTCTTCATCGCCAGGCCCGACTCTTCCTCATCCGACTCGTCTTTATCACTGTCCCAATTGAGCTCCAGAGGCTCGTCCTGAAGCGTGACAGAGGGCTGACTCCAGTCGAAACTGAGTACAGAGTCTGACTGGCTGTCCTCCCGGGGAGACGAGAGCGAGGACACCGACTCCAGGCCATTGAGAACCGGCTGAGACCAGTCCAGAGCCGAGGGCTGGTTTTCACGCTCGCTCAGAGACGCCGGCGAACTCTCGCAGGGCTTCGAGCGCTTCACCACCCGAGGCATTTTGGAGACTACCTCTAAAGCCAGCATGGGGCAGCCAGCCTGTAAGTGTGCGTACGCGGCGGTGAAGAAGAGCCTCCTCTCGGTTAGGCTGATGGAGTCGACGACACGGCCTTCAGTGGTCAGACCCACTTTAGCTCTCTCGGAGGAGCCGAAGTGACGGCGCAGCAGCAGCGGGTGTGTGCGGAGGTAGGTGTAGAAGTTAAAAACATCAGGACTACGAGGAGATGATCCGGCTCCTGAAAGACATAGTCAACACCGCAAATAAATCACTCTCTTACTGTTTATGTCTTGTTTTGTAGTAATATATATATATATATATATATAAACTTTCTTGAATCAAGATGCATTACTTCGCATGTATAGGAAAAATAACCAGCTGCTGCAGAGGTTTCATGAAAGACAGAAAGCAGTCAGTCTCATCTCTCACCTTCATGAGACGAGTCTGTGTTGGGCTCGAGCAGCGTGTCCAAAGCCCTGCTGTAGTCATCTAACACCCAGTAAGCCATGCTACGCAAGAAAGGGTCCTGATGGGCCGTGATCTGGTGGTCCTGACCCAACACGTGCCTCTGGAGGATTCTCTTGTAGCTGCAGGACATCTCAAACTCAGACTCGTACAGCCGACAGACCACCAGAGCCAGCTGAAGGTCCTGCATCTTCTCTATACACACCTGTTCATGAGAACATCATCACACATCCATCTCGTTTCAGCAGATCCTGACCGAAGAAGAGTTCAGTAGAATATAAACAGGTCTGAAAGAGACGTACCTCTACAGCATCTTTCAGGGATCCAGCCAGCAGAAAGAAAGCGGCAGAATGTTGGAAACGCTGCTTTCCGAGCAGAGAGAACGCGTTCTTCAGCGCTGCCTTCCTCCAGCGGTCCTCACTGAAGTTATTGCTGAAGAATGCTGTCATCTTCACATTATGGTGGGACCTTCAACACACAGGAGCTCTCAGTGGACTGAAGCCTCGCTGACAGGTGTGTGTGTGTGTGTGTGTGTGTGTGTGTGGTTACCTGTACAGTCCCCAGACCACAGCTTTCTTCTTCATGGCCAGATAAAACAAGGCTGCGTCTAACGGGTCGTTGTTCCTCTGATAGGCAGCTTTTGCTACCTGGTATGAGATAAAAGATCACGGATCATTACACTTGTTTGTGTTTCATAAAGCCCATGTTCTAAAAATAAGACAGAGAATAAACACCAAATAAAAGCCTAATTCAAGTGCAAGTTTTGTTCAGTCACCTCAATGAAACAAAGAGGCTGAATAAGACATGAATCTGATGCACAGAAGAATAATTAAATAATCAGCAGCTGCTCTCTGAGATGATCTGAATTAAAGTAGATTTACCATTATATGGACACTTTTGAAGTGCGGTCTCAGTTATGAATATCAGTTTGGTCAAACCTTCTCAATGCATCTGCGAAGTTTGATGGTGCTGCGGAGCCACCAGCCCACGCCCATGGCTCTGAGCTCGGCCCACGAGGGCTCTCCTTTCTGCAGCGCCGGAAGCATGTTGAGCAGCTCCTCTTCAGCCTCGGAGTGGAACGCCCAGGCGTAGTGGCAGGTGGACAGTCCTGTAGACCACAGTTACTGAGATTTAGTTACGTCTACGCAAGGCATTGCACTCAATGCACGCACTTGACTGGAAACCAAACACGTGACCTTGATGTCAATCTCGACTGTTTGAGTTACAGAAAGCTTGCTGTACCTTGGCAGAGGAGCGGAGCACGATGAGCCGGGGGCAGAGACGTCAGCAGGAAGGTGTGCAGACGAACGGCCAGCAGGAACTTCAGCCCACATTCATCCAGAGTCTCTCCACCTGAGTCAAGATTCATCACATCATAACTAGGGCTGTAAATCCATGATTTCTTACATTTATGGCATTTTTTATGATGACATAAATGTCATTTTTTTCATGTCTATGATCATGTCTTTATGAATAGCACACTGAATCATGTTTAAATTTCCAAAGATAACTGTAATAATCCAGTGAGATTTCTGAGAGTCTGTGTGGAGTGACATGAAGAAGTCTCGAGACACTTCAAGAAAGATTCAAGAAAGCTACAGTACTGTTAAAAGTTCTAGGCACTTTAAGCTGTAAAATGAAGATGCTTAAAAAAAAAGTAATAAATGTATCAAATCTCTTCTATTAACTAAATGAAATCAACATTTGTTGTGAGTATCTTGGTGTTTAAACCTAACATTTCCTGACACTTTAGAACTCTTTGGGCCACCATCCGATCATAACACAAACGATTAAACCAGCGAAAGATACAGACCTTGTCCTTTCCCTTGGCTTTCTCCAATGTCGGTGCTGGTGGAAGCGATGGTGTCTGCCAAAGCCATCAGAGACATCTGCTCCATCCGCGTCAGGCCCGGCAGGCTGGAGTGAAGCAGGTGTCCCGATAGCACCTGTGCGTGCTCGGAGCCGAAAAACGTAGGGCTGTACTTCGACAGATCGATGACTTTAGCGCTTGCCTCCTCCTCCTCTCCATCGAAAGGGTCCATGTCATCAGCACTGACCCCAGTGCTCTGGAAGAGCTGCTCGTACGCAGCGTTCTTGCCCTCAGCGCTCACGCTCTCTGACCGTTCTTTGGCACTCGGAGCCGTGTCCTCGTCCGCGGCTAGCAGCGCATACAGGGGCAGCGGCGGGATGGAGTCGATCTCGGTATAGTCGGCGCTCTCAGCTTTGCTGAACATTTTGGGATCTCGGGCAGTGCTTCCGCTGGCGCTGATGGTGAGCGAGCGCAGGCGCCGCTCCTGGTTAATCGTAGTGTCCTTCATCGACACTATCTCCCCAGCAATGCACTTCACCAGATGGGACAGGATGGCTTTAGCCCGTCGCACCTTCCCGAGGTCCATGAGCTCCAGCAGCTGAACCGGGTGATACTGGGGCAGTGTAGGAAACAGCTGATAGGCTGCCTCAAACAACCCAGAATCCTCCATCTCGGCCGGGAGGTCGTACGCCGTTCTCTTTCCACTGAGTTTCTGAGCCAAGCTAGTCATGGATCTGGTGAGGGTCTTTTTAGATGGATTTGGACTGAGTCCCTCCTGTTTAAGCGAGGTCACGCTATCGTGAGGCGATGGTTTGCACGGAGCCGGCGGCTGCCACTGAGAGTACACGTGCATTTCACAATCCATCCCGACTACTAAGATGCCGTCTCGTACCCAGGATAGAGAGACGGGAACGGGTGGAGAACCTTCGACCGAGGACACCAGGTCCACTGCTCGGAGGAGCACCAATCTAGAGCCGTTCTGCTCCTTACCGCAATCAGAGAGGCCCAGATCTGGAGGCTTTCCAGAAAGCATCCCGTACATGTAAAGTTTGGATCCTAGACCTACAGTTAGTATGTGAGAGCCGTCTTCTCTGGAGACCCAGTCTAAGTGGACCTGCCTCTTCACTGAACTGCCGTTAGTCAGGCTTTTATCACCTGCGTGGCAGATCTTCAGAGTCTGCTCCAGAAGCCACTGAGAGCCTCCGGTGGAGTCGCACTGGAAGACGCTGATGTTCACAACGGGTTCAGGGCTCCGGTGAGCGACGGCGACCCTGCTGGTGTGACAGCAGCTGAGACCCATGAGCTGACCGGACACGCTCAGAGCGCTGCTGCTGGCCAGGCCCTCCTCCACCAGCAGAGGCCACTCCTCCCAGACGTATGACGGGTCAGCAGAGACGTCAGGGTCAGAGACCGCACTGCATCGCCAAAACCGCACCGATCCGTCAGAGCAAGACGTGGCCAGCAGATACGGAGAGCGTCCGGCCGGCTGCAGAGACGAGGCGCTGAGATGACCTGACACGCAAATGTTAATGTTCATTAGTGATACAGGCTTAAATACACATCACAATAATTACAATCTCATTACAAGGAAGCGTGAACTCTTCAAATAGCATAGTTAATTTGGAGAAAAACAAAAAAATGATATATTTGTGGGACGGCAGGTTTGTAAACATGCGCAAAACTAACGCACACCAGCAACTGTACTCAACTTATTCAGACTGATTTTTGTACAACCCCAATCCGTTCAAGATCGTAGGAGTTTCTCCTCAATTGTTTGTCTGCCTTCCACTCGGTTACACACAGACTTATAACCCAATAGATTACAATATCCAGCTGCATTTTAAATGATGGGATACACTTCTTGCTTTGGGGAAGTTCCACTCAAAAACACTGAAACAAATCATTTCAGATCATAAAGTTACATTACAAATAATCCTTCTCCAGTTTGACTGAAAGCTATGCCTTTTCCTTCAGATTCTATTACCAGACATCAGAAGAATAACGTAATGCTTGGTATTTTAATGTGACATACTATAACAAGAATATCTTTGTAAAAGCATCTTCTCCTTTATTCCCATTATTTTAATTTTTTTATTGTATTCCACTGTAATAAAATAAACCAAAATTACATATACTGCATGTTCTACTATCCTGATTTAATATATAAATAAAATAAAAAAAGTCCACTATAAATGTCTATTTCTCTCACCAAATCCTCCTCTCTTTCCATATTTGATCTCACACTAATGCTTTAAAATGTGATTGTCTGCCGTTTTCTCTTCTTATCCCTATCAGCAGTGTTTACTGGAATGCTTCTAAAACGGCTACAATATTTACTGTCTGTATAAAATCATGGCCATCACTCTGTTTCGGTAAATTAACATTTTTGGCGGCGTTACATAAAGTTACAATGTTACTGATACAGAAATTTGGAATTTAGTTAGAGTAGAGTTGTGTTAGAATAGAATTATTCATGTTGTAGTAAGTGGTTAATGTTTTCACACTTTTAAACGTTCTTTTAATGTTGGATGAAGGTTGAGTTTAATAATTCCACCTCATCATACCTAGTTTTTAAAAAAAGTGTATTATATTGTGTTCTTAAAGCAAATATTTCAGGTGTTTACAGTTTAACATTAGCTCCTCCCATAAAGTGTGATGGAGCGTTTTAAAAAGGTGGACAAATACAGGTCATAATGACTATAATAATAATGCATTAGTGAAGGCACACAGAGGTGTTTGGGTCACCTGCAGCAGGTGATACTCGTAGGACTTCGACGCCCGGCGGCAGAGCCAGCTCCAGGCTGAAGACTTTTGTGTTGGTCAGAGCGAGGCGGCAGGCGCTCTGGAGGTTAGACGTCTGCAGTTTGGGTCTGGGTGTTTGTGGAGAGCCGGCCGTGTTAAAGTTAAACTGTGAGCCATTCACGAGCGAAGGAGACACGGTCTCTCTGTCTGGAGTTTGAGTTTGCTCTGAAAGAACCGCACAAATCAGTTCAGTCGACAGATATATAGACTACATGCCCAATGTTCCATCAGTATGCAATTATTTGCTCTATATGTTGACATCATAATTAGTGGATGCGTTTTTGACGGCCAATAAATATGATATCTAACATTATTTACATTAAAGATAACAAAAACACATGCGTAAAAATAGCAGTAATTTTATTTGGCATACTAATATATAAAAAATAACTACAGAATTTCAACTTCATAAAAAAAATAAAAAATAAAGAAATCAGTAAAATAAAATATTTAAATGTTAATTTCTTGATTTTGCAATTCAATTATTGTATTTTCCACAAATAATAATAATAATAATAATAATATTAAAAATCACTCCGGTTGCGCTGTCAAAGTAAATCAGACACACCGGCCAAACAGAGAAAGCTACTGGCTGATATATCGGTCGTGTCTAACTAAAGTGTCACGGTACGAGATCCATCACAAACCCATAATGACGGGAACGGCGTCCAGCTGTAGATGCCACATGTGCAGGAGTGACCTTCCGCTCTGGGTGAGCTCCAGCACCACCAGGAAGAAGCGAGCGGAGAAGAGAGTCCGGCTGGGAACTGAACGAAAGACAAGAGTTCATCACAGAAACACCACAAACACCGCAGCATCATCAGAGAACGACCTCTTACCAGAATCCTGCAGGCAGTCGTCCACTTTCTCACTCCCCAAGATCAGGTCCTCCTCGAACACGTGCAGAAGCTGCGCCTCTTTCCCCTGCTGAACAAACAGAGACAGGAGCGCTGAGCACTCTGGGAAACTACAAGAGGCTCTCTACTTTACCCATTACTTTTTTATCCTTTCTTACAATGCCTAAAAACGGATTTGAAAATGCAACACACACGTCTTCGCAAGTTTGTTTAGAAATCTGTTTATAAATCAACAAAAGAGAAGCACTTAAAATAAAAGCTGACAAATAAAGAAAAAAGTATTAAAATTGTAATTTTACTAATGATAGCGCTGTCAAACAATAAATCACATCCAAGAAATGTCTTTACCTAATGTGTGTGTGCACTTATAAATACACACATGCATGTACATATTGAGGAAAAATATGTTTATATATCTTACAAAACTTAAAAATATAAATATATACACATGTAAACATTTTCAAAATACATGCTGCGTGTGTGTATTTATATATGCACATAATAAATTATCACAAACTTCTATTACGGATGCAATTAATCGTGATTAATCATTTGACAGCACTAAATTAATAATTATGATGATGCTTATTATTAAAACTAAAAACATTTTTATGACAGAATAATAGTGATATTTCTATAACCTAGATTTGATTTAATAAATATATTTATCATCTTTACACTAATAAATAGATTTTGTATAATTAATTAAACAATAATAAATAATAATTATTATTATCATTGCAATTAAAGACAATTTCTGTTGTCACCTGCTGTAGGCTGTAGTGGTTCTTATACGTACAAAGTCTGTGATGGCATCAAGCTCAATGATGCAGCCTGGTCTGGCTGTCGACTGCTGGCTGATGATGTTAAACACCTCTCCAACATATTTCTGGAGGAGAAACACACTACAGATCAGCAGGACTCTAGTATCTGATGTACTGTACTAAAACAGCCAGGCTCGTTCTTACGGAGATGTCCGGGTTAGAGAGTTCACTCAGCAGTTTTTTAGCCTCGATGATGGCCTGATAGAGCCGCAGTGAGTGTCCGTCGCTGGCGATGAAGCAGGCACTGGGCGAGTTTCCATACACACCTTTGGGAAAGAAATGAAATATGAATAGACCAACAGTATCGTCCAATCAGCAGCAAGCTGAAGAACACGGGTGTGACACGCGAGGCATCCCCAGTTAAACTTTTAAAAGATGCACATTAAATATTCATGAGCCGAATACACATTTATGAATATTCCATGCAGCAGAGACAGGGATGCTTTGCCACTCGCTCATTAAAAATCTCTGAAAATATCACAAATAATCTGCAGACAGAGTGCTTTCTCCTGTACTGTACTCTCTCAGACTGAACTGATCTAAACTCTAAAAGTTTTCCACTATGAGTTCTGCTTTTCTCAAAATCTAAGGAAGCGGCCCTCACCGAGGCAGTTGCTGGGGATGAGCGTGGGAAGCCAGGCTACGTTAGAGAAGGCGGAGGCATGCAGAGAGTTGATCCTGGCCAGCTCCGACACTCCGCCCGAGAAGGACAGCGGTCCCACCGGATCCACCCGCCACAGGATCAGCTCGCTGTAGACGGCGCTGGGGTCCTGCCGGACTCGGCTCCCGCGGCCCGGGCTGATCAGGGCAGCGGCGGGCGTCCGCAGGGCGTTGTGGTGAGAGGTGGTCAGCAGCAGCGGCAGCAGAGAGTGGCAGGCGAGCTCGTTCAGGTGGAAGCGGTGACCACAGTACCGGGACTTGTGAGAGACACTGAGCACCGTGGAGAAGGCCGAGTCCTCTGCGAAGCTGACCGCCCACTGGTTGAGCGAGCCGTCGGCGTGTTTGGAGATCATCAGGACGCTGGGGGTGAAGATGCTGAGCCGCAGGCTGCTTGACGAGGGTTTGCTCTGACTCTGTCCGATCAGAGCAGACGAGGACGAGTGCTGCAGGCCCGCCGGACGCTGACGGACGTGCTGGATGGCCAGGTCCACGTTTCTGTTGCAGGCGTACATGACCACGCTCCGGCTGAGAGAGTTAGCATCACCGGTGGGGAAGGCCACGGGAATCCTGGACACGAAGGACACCTGGGGACAGAGATCAAAGGTCAGGAGGCCTGCCCTCAAATGTAGACTGCTCTGGCCGCTCATTTGGAGAATTAGTTGTAATAACCCGTTTAAATCGTAATAATTTTGAAGGCATTTTAATGGAGAATTTAAAAATAAAAAGAACTCCTTTTTCCAGCACAGGTCACATTCTAAGGAGGCATGTACCTGCGCCTGTCGGAACATGCCGGGCTGGTACTCGTCCAGCCAGTCGACGTGCCACACCAGCAGAGATCCGTCCATCGGGTGGATGCTGAACAGCATGTCTGCGGCTCTGTTCCAGTCTCCCAGCAGCACATCCACCTGATGATCGACCGCCGGCGCCGGGAGAGACGCAGCATCAGCACCGCTGCCCTCCTCATCAGCATCTGCTCAGAACACACAGATATTAGACTCACACACACCTAGTGCCGGAGAAAACCACAGAAACATAGATGGTGAAGATTTTTAGCTGAAACTGTGCTCCTTTGGAGTCCCTCAAGGCTCTATCCTTGGCCCTATACTGCTTTCCCTGTATATGCTCTCATTAGGGTCTATTCTCAGGAAATATAATATTTAGTTTCACTGTTATGCAGATGGAACACACATTTATCTCCCACTGAAACAGGAACATGCCAGTTCCTTGCAACTTCTTTTTGATTGCCTCAGAGATATTAAAGATCGGATGGCCCTGGGCTTTTTGCATTTTAATGAGAGCAAGACTGAAAGTATGATGTTTCAAATTGACCTGGTTTTTAAACCGACAAACAGATAAACTCTGCAGAATTATTTTTCTACTCTATCTGTTTTTGTAAATGTATTATATATGCACTAGCATATCATTGCTCTTTTGCTGATTTTGATTGCTGTCGTTGTTCTCATTTGTAAGTCGCTCTGGATAAAAGCATCTGCTTAACAACTTAATGTCATGTGTGTCTTTAATAAAGGCTTCTGCTTCATCTTGGTTCTGATCATGCTCTGCACGCTTACCCTACTGTCGCCGTCACATGTAAATACAGTAAGTCTAATACACGGATGAGGCGCTGCAGACGGTACCGTAGCGCTCGGTGGGCCCGTTCTGCTCGGAGCTGCCCCTCAGCTGCTGTAGAAACACCTCCATGCTCAGAGTCAGGTGCAGCTCTTTGTTATTGAGCCAGTGAACGGTGAACGGACCACCCGGTTCCTCCTCATCAGAGCCGTTCATGGATGAGATGGAGGGCAGCAGAGGGATGTCTGCACACAAACATCACCATTACAATCTTACATCATCATCTGTCTCCAGATGAAGGTCACTGCTTCCTGTGTGTGTTTGACTGCAGGAGCTACAGAGAGACATCTAGTCAGCTTTATCCAGTCTGTCTCACAAAGCGCTCTCATAGAGGGTTGAAAAGTCAAAAACAACGTTTAAGTGTATAAAAGGCTCTTCTGTAGAACCTTGATGGAATGTTAAAATAACTCATCTTACAATTAAGTGAAAATAAATAAAATGCTTTTATATTTTATTTTAAATATAATACATTCCTTTTTCAAGAGGTTTATTCTGGTTTGTTTTTATTTAAAAGTTATTTACGCACCCCAGTTTAGTAAACCATCTGAGTGTGTATTTTCCGCTGGGTGGTGTGTGTGTGTGTGTTACCTGTGGCTGGGTTGATGCTGGCGGCGATGTGGAAGTGGCACAGAGCGTTGGCGTGTAGCATGTTTGTGCGGTGTGTGTTGTGTTTGTTCTGCTGCTGAGGAAGAGGACCGCTGTAGGAGAGCTGAGATAAACAGCGCACCTCCTCTCTCCACGACGGCTTCAGCTTCAGCTGAAAACAGAGCAGACTTACGTTAGCCAACACCAGACTCAATTAAACTACAACTGAAATACTACCAATATTCAAACTATAGTAAAACTGAATTTCAGTAAGCGGGAAAAAGCCACAAGAAAGTGCATCAAACAAAATATTGCTAATATGTTTATAACACGACTATCTGTAAAAAAAATAA
>JAUMHI010000252.1:33559-43709 GCA_032359435.1 Enteromius unitaeniatus | reverse complement strand
AACACTACAGACACAATAATAGCTCCGCCTTCTTTCTTTGTGGAAACATTTGGGTGGTGTTTGAAAATAAACCCACTTTGTGACGTAGAAAAGTGGAGGTATGTTTAAACCAGTCATTTTAGGGGGTGTGGACAAGTCATAACTTTTATAAAGAATATCTGGTTTTGAGACTTTAATCTTTGTAACTTTACTGATCTTATCTCTGCTCTAGTCAAATCACATCATACGATCCTTTTAAGAAAAACCTGCCTGCTTTAATTGAATGCAAAAACATTCATTAGAAATGTAGAAATGTAATCAATAAGTAATCAAATGTAATCAGTTATATTATTAAAGTAATTGAAATAGTTACAATACTTATTAGATTTTAAATGAGGTATTTTGTAATCTGTAACCCATTACATTTCCACAGTCACCTTCTTAATACTGTGCATGTATGATCAAGTGTTCACACAAGTGTAGAGAATCACATTAACTAGTGGCCTGGTCCACTAACTAACCACAAACACACACAATACTGACCGTCTTCAGCTTCAGCATCTATTGATTCAGCAGTTCAAACACTACATGTTTTGCTTCTGCATTGATATCCAGAATGTACGTGAGCAGTTTTAAGTTTTATAAAATAGAAATACATTAACACTGTCAAAAGATTCTAAGAAATATCTTTTGTGTCAGACAGTGTGTGGCAGTGATTCAGGACTCCAGACATCAGGCTGAAATGGAGTCTATTGTTCAAGCACAATATTGCCATTTTAATCATACTAATGATAATGCAGAATAATATCCTGTGTCTTATGAGTTAATGGGAATATTTCAGAAATTTTCAAGTGTCCAAATGCAGCCCTGAAACTGTGGAAAGAGTCCGTCTGCAGCCCTCCATTTCTCCTGGTTTTGTCCTTTTTATGGCTCTTTGAAGTTGAGTAACAGTGCATTAAGGTTAGAAAAGATCCTCAAAGGTTTTCTGAGTGCTGGCGGTACCCTCCTCATCCTCAGTACCAAGAGCTTTTAACCTTCAGGAGATCTAGAAGAGTCTTCATCTGTGCTGGATCTCCAGCCAAACGAGTCCAGCTCATCTCGTGTCTAGATGAGCCCAATAAATATACCATCTGTGTCCCTGAAGCACAAAATCAGTCATAAACACACAGGGATAATAGCAGCAATACACAACAATTCACTGTATCTGTCATAATTATTCATTTGCTCTTTTATGCCAAAAATCATTAGGATATTAAGTAAAGATCATGTTCCATAAAGATATTTATATGTCTTACTGTAAATATATCAAAACTTCATCTGACCAGCTTTAAAGATGATTTTCTCAATATTAAGAATTTTTTGCTCCCTCAGATTCCAGATTTTCTAATACTGTTCTCTCCTAACAGACTTTTAGATGATGTATAAATCTCAATTTGAACAAAAATAACCCTTATGACTGGTTTTGTGCTCCAGGGTCTCATATAGATCTAACAGCTATGAATATATTGTGGTACTTTTCATGAACGAAGAGTCTTTCCGACATGAAAATGAATCCAGTAGAGCCACGTCATTTCTCAAGGGTATCGTACAGTAGACGCATGAAAGAGATGCTTTAAAACATCAAACAGACTGAGAGGAAGAGTGTCTCCTGAGAGGAACAATGAGAGTGAAGTTAAAAAGAGAGAAGCGTCTCTCAGATCTTCTCAGCCAGACGCGTGACAGCGTTTAGTCATCTTAGAGAGACTACTTCAGAAGATCCGGAGCTCTTCAGACAGCCCACAGAGTCTCCAACATTTAAAACAAGATCAGACTCAGAGTCCATTAAACATCTCTACAATCTGGACCCGTGTGTGTGTGTGTGTGTGTGTGTGTGTGGTTTATGAAGACACAAAGTTGTATAATAACATGGGTATGACATAGGTATTACAATATAAAGGTGATTTATGAGGACGTTTTCAGTGTCCCCGTAATTCAAAAAACTTAAGAAACATACTAAATAGTGTTGTTTTGAAAATCTAAAAATGTCGTATTTCCTGAAAGTCTCGACAATACCCCGTAGAGTCTGTACAGTATGAACACCGTTACACCTATGGAGAGTCCCCATAAATCACAAAAACCAACATGTGTGTTAATGTGTGTGTGAACAGCACTTCTGTCTCATCTGATGGAGTAGTTTTATGAGTTTGTAAAACATTGGATTTATTTTTCTCTGTGGAAATATAGCAGCACCTGTGTGTTTTTAACGGCTGATCTGCTGAGGATTCTGTGGCTTGTGGTGTTTGGATGAGAATGAGATTGTAACCTAATTCCTTCAGCTATTAAATAGATTACAACATCTGTGCTGATGTGTTAACATTATTGAGCATTTCTCAGTACAGTAGATCTCACAGGACACCTCACTGCTCCAGACATGAGTTTAAATGAATGCACAGTGTTTGTCTCCTTTAGATATCAAGACGGTAGTTTTATCTGCAGGTTAATCCAGCAGTCCTGATTTGAAGCATGCTTCGATGTGCATGTTGCCTCTTAAGGGACGATTCACACAGAACATCTTTTTGCTTTGAAAAAAGAGGGAACTGAGTATGTTTTTAAGATGCCGTTTCGTGCACAAGATCCTGCAGAAAACCCTGCCATTTTTACGAGACACGTCATGACCAGGATTTCTGTATTTTAAGGAGTTCAGATGCAAAAGCCTTCATTGCCATTAAAGTGAAATATAAACATAAACACATGCACCAAATTTCAAATGGCACTTAAAGGCTTCTGCAATCCAACTCATTTGGCTCTGTTTGCCTGTTGTCATATTTGTTAAATTGTATTAATCGACCAATAACATGTAGGCATATTACTTGTACAGTAATCTTGATGAATCTTGATTCAAGAACTTTAAATATTTACAGAAAACAAGACAAACAGAGTGAGTGCTATAGCTCTAATACAGCGATAGATCTGTGCAGCACAAACAGTCGACACTTGGATGTTTTAGGCAATCCTGGCAATGTGGTGTCCCTAAAAATGGTGTGAATGCAACTATCAAACATATCCATCTAGTGCGTGTTTGTGGAAAAAGCAGTGTGTTGGGAAAAAACGGCTTCTGTGTGATCGCATCTAGTTTGCATTCTAGATGAATGTTTGTAAACTGTGTGCTTTAGTAATGCTCTGTAAACTCTGTTTGCAGGGGTGATCCGCGAGACGTACCACCGAGACCGTGATCAGATGGTTCCCATCACACTCCTGGCCATTGCCATCATCCTTGCCTTCGTCATGGGTGCTATCTTCTCCGGCATCATCGTCTACTGCGTGTGTGACCACCACCGGCGGCGTGACTTCGAGCTGCCCGGCCGCAAAAACAAGGACTCGGCCCAGTCCCGACGGGGCTCCATGAACAGCGTCACCAAGCTGACGGGGCTCTTCGAGACACAAGCCAAGGACGGCCGGCCCGAGGCCATTCTCACTCCGCTCATGCACAACGGCCGCTTGGCTAACGGAAAGATGCTCATCAAAGCAGACCAGCACCTGGATCTGACCGCTCTGCCCACGCCCGAATCTACACCCATGCAGCCGCGCCGCAAGCCCAGCCGAGGCAGCCGCGAGTGGGAGCGCAACCAGAACCTGATCAACGCCTGCACCAAAGACCTGCCCTCCATGGGCTCCCCGGTCATCTCCACTGACCTGCCCTTGCGGGCGTCTCCGGGCCACATCCCGAGCGTGGTGGTGCTGCCTTTGCCCCAACACCAGCACGAGTACGTGGAGCAACCTCACCGCGGAGAGATAGCCGATGACCAGGCCTCCACGCTGGAATACAAGTCCCTCAAGAGCCCGGAGAGCGAGAGAGGGCCACCGAGGGTTCCCCAGCGGGAGGCGTCTCTGGGCCCCATGGTTCCTCAGATGGGAAAGAGGCTAGACGTGCATTCGTCCATCTACGGCCGCGGCTATCCCATGAGCTCTGGCCTCAAAAAGCAGCACAACACCAACTCGTCCAACTCATCCCACATGTCCAGGAACCACAGTTTCCGGGCGGAGACGCCTCCTCCGCCTGCTCCGCAGCGAGTGGACTCCATGCACGTCACCTCTCCACCGCCCATCCTCGGCCTATCACGCCATCCCAGCCTGAACTCATACGGCTCGCTCTCCAGGCACCTCAAGCCGGACGTTCCTCCAAAGCCCAGTCTGGCATCCCTTTCCGTGAAAGCCAAGTCCGGAGACTCCTGCACATAATCGGGAGTGTGAAAGTGCGTCTGCTTTGTACAGCTGTGTGTGCAGGAAACGCAACTCACTTTGTCTGTTTTGTATATTTTGTAAAACATGTCGAGCTCAGGCTGATGCGTCTCCGGGAACAAGGAGGAACTGGCTGCATTGTTGCCAAAAGCACAGTGGGGGAGCTTGCAGAGACCCCAAGCACTTGGACGCAGCAGAAGCTGGAGTAAACTGTGAAGAGCCGCCGCTCCGGACGAAGCAATCGAGTTCTGCCTTTGCGCAAGAGTCTACTGTAAACGTCGACTGAATAACACGTGACTGTTAATACTAATAGCGGGTTGTATTTATTTTTTAATAAAGTGCTTTTGCAGAGAAAGCGTCTCGAGCGAGACGGCAAGGATGGTTTTAATTTTAATTAATCTATTTAAAGTCATTAAACTG
Organism: Enteromius unitaeniatus; assembly: GCA_032359435.1. Taxonomy (NCBI): domain Eukaryota; kingdom Metazoa; phylum Chordata; class Actinopteri; order Cypriniformes; family Cyprinidae; genus Enteromius; species Enteromius unitaeniatus. Next base: position 39,092 of record JAUMHI010000252.1, on the reverse strand, counting down.
GAGCCAGTACTTCTGTCCACTAACTCTAGCTAAGCAAAGTTGGAGACGACTCCGTGAGGAAGGAGTATTTCTCGAGCCGTGCCAGAGGGGCTTGTGGGTAGACAGGAACTCCTTGATCTCACCTCTTCGAAGAGATGCTTTCAGATGGACGTTTTCCTCTCGTTCATGTCCAAACAAGCCTGTTTTTCTCCTTCCACCTGTAAATTTGTGCCTTACACCCCTGAGTAGTGAAGCGTTTGTTAGCTGTTAACTGTTGTAGTTCTTATGATGGCGTTCGTTTCCCTCGTTTGATTATAAAAAAAGAAACAAAAAAATGCGTAATTGAAGAATGTAGGTGTTGTCGTCGTCGTCGACTCCCTTTGCTAACCACAAATTGTGCTTGATTTCTGATTGTGCCAACGAATCGGCCCTCTCGTCGTGCTGGAAGAATGTTTGCTTTTGTTTTCCTTTGTCCTTTTTTTACTTTTCACGAAGTCAAGATGATGTTTTACACTGTTTGTAGATGACTTGTTGTGTATCTGTGGATATCGGGCTGCTTCGAGGCAATAAGAGAAAAACACACGAACGAATCAGATATGAGGTTTCTCCCAAACACACACACACACACAAGCTTTCTAATGTATATGATCAAACACAGTTTTTAGGCAGTGAATACAGGCTGGCTCCTGTGTAGATATGCACTCCAATAATATTAGGAAACAGATTAATGTTTTCAATGTTTGTGACAGATTCCGATTAATATAATTTTCTAGCTCTATGGTTGTGACGTAATACGAGGGATTGTTATTTAACTATTTTGACACACGTTTTAATGAACTTGACGTCCAGAAATCTCAAGTTTTGGCTTTGTAGATGTCACCCAACGCTCGGGGCCGTAGCGAACGGGGTTCCCAAGCTCTGGTGCCTTTCTAGCCGCCACTAGACTTTGGAAGTGGAGTTTGTACTCTTGTATGATATGGTTTTGTCACCGGCCCTCTCCCACATCTGATTCACAGCTAAATGTATGTTGTAAAGAAATTCTCTTTAATAAATGGATAAAAGTAATAAAAACATTTCAGACTCTTGTCACGGAGCTTGTGTTTTTTGTGGAAGGTGAGACGGACGTCTTCGTAAGCGTCGTCACATGAGGGTTTGGCAGCTCCGCAGCAAAGATGCGATTGTTCGGTGTCTCTAACCGTGAATAAGCACGCCGATAAGAATCGCTTTGGAGCCCATGTGGCCCTTCCAGACGCCCATCCTCAGACGTGATGACAGATTAAACGTTTAAAGGTCTCAGGTGTCCTTTGCCTTTGTCTCAACATGCTCTTTTTGCTCAAGACTCTTGTCTTCACCGGTTACTAACTACCCGCTTTGTGTTCTGTAAACAGAGGCTGAAACACACACAATGGCCTTGACCTCCAGAACTGGTTTGTTTACAGTTGCGATGCAGATCTGAGTGAACGCCGCTGATTCACGATCCAGCAACTGATGTCTGCTAATGGGCGCTGTCAGACTCGTTTCACTCGTGCCGCTAAATAAAACAGCCGTTTAATCGGCGTCAGCCTGAGTCAAACCTCACAGAAGGTCCTGAATAAATCACATTAACTTCCTTTTGAAGCCTACAAGGGCTGTATGACTTGAAACCGTCACTGAGAGAATGAGGCAGTGTCTCGTAATAAATCACATTCGTAAGCCGTGACATTTCACTCTCAAGATGTTTCTGTGCTACCCCGATCATATTTTCATCCCAATAAAAGTCAGATTTTAGATGCATACTCCACATGGACCCTACAGGCAGAACATTGTGTTTTTACACACTGGTCAGTGTTGAGATTTGGAGCTGTCTGGCCATTTGTTTAATATCCAATATCTAATCCATTAACAGTTTTTTTTACCTACAAAGACCAAATTTCAGTTTTATTCCTCTCTATATTATGAAGGTTTGTCCTCTACTCCTACAAACATGATGAAAATGTGTTTGTTTTCTGTCTGTTGACAGTATTTTCTGATTTAAATAGTGATGAAAAAGGAAATCCAAAACCACTTCCGGACAAAAACTGCCTACAAAATCCGAAAGTTTTGAACCCGGATTTATCCAGTCTGTAGGTATATATGCTGGTAATTGAAATTATTGCAAAATCTACATTTGCATTGACCCTGGACCACAAACACCAGTCATAAGGTTCTATTTTTCTAAATTGAGATTTATAAAGCATCTGAAAGCTGAATAAATCGTCTCTCCGTTGTTGTGTGGTTTGTTAGGATTAGACGATATTAGAATATCTGGAACCTAAATATATTGAAAAAATCTCTTAAAGTTGTTTAGCAAAGCATATTTATGCATATTGTACTTTTACTACACAAATGTTCTTAGTATTCCTTCCACCACTTTATGATTGTGTCCCGTTTAGGCATTTGGCAGATGCTTTTATCTAAAGCAGATTCAAGTTAAATGTTTGATCAGTAATGCATTCCCTGGGAATTTAACTAATGACCTTGCCATAGCTTGCGCCACAATCTAATATTTGAGCTGCAGCAATATTTGATTATATATGCCTTTGATTATATATATATTTGATTATATATTTGCATATCTCAACATGAAGTGTTCAGTGTTTGGTTTGTGTTGATGGTGTCAGTAGCTCGTCACACCTCCATGAGTCTCTGTAACGCAACCCTACAGTAAAGATGAAGATCACGACACAGTTTTCCAGACCATGTGATGCTTAGACCTCCGGCATGGAGTAAATCCCTGGGCCGTGGCGATGGAGGGATGTAAGCCGAGGCGCTCGGGGATAAAGCGGCTGGCTCCAGGATCAAAACGAGATGCTCTACTTTGCCTCAGCTTGTAAAACTCTCAGTAAAGAGCGTGAGGCTGCTTGAGAAGCATTTGCTGAAGTGATACGAGCCGCTCCAATCCCTCCAAACACAACAAAGAGCCTGCAAGCCTGTGCGAACGCGTCTAAGACGTCTTTCTGAGCTGTCCGTCGCGCTTCAGATCGTCTGTCACAGGCAGCAGGGTTTGTTGGGAGTTTTCTGCTGAAGGTCATGACCTCGTCTCCTGGAGGGGTTTGCCGTGCTTTATCTCTGCTGCCAGTAACTAGTTTTATCAGTCTGTGCCAGCTAGCAGAGAACAGTTTAAAGTTCTGTAACTGTTAAATAACATTCTTAAAGTAAAGTTTATGGAACTCAAATTTAACATTTTCAAAGATGAGAGGAAAATAGTCTTCGATGTTGTTTGTACTTGAAGAAACATTTCTGCAACCTTTAAATAACGTTCTAATCACTGAACATAGTGTTCTTACAGTATTGAAAATAAATGTTCAAATAATGTTATATTCTGAGTGAAAATAAAGTCATGAGACACACGTTTGTCACCTTTAAATAGCTTTAATCACAAAAAAGTAAACTGGGTATTTTAATGTTTGCATAATATTAAAAGTAAACATTCTAAAATATTAGATTTTGAGGAAAAATACATTTTTACAATGTTGGCAGAAACATTTTGGTAACATCTACAGTGTTTTAATCACTATTTTTATTCTGTTTAGTGCTGTCAAAGAATTAATCATGATTAATAAAAGTTTTTGTTTGCATACTATATGTGTGCATTCTACGTAATTTTATTATTTATATATAAATAGACACATATACAGTAATATATTTATGTATTTATCATTTATATAAATATTTATGTTATCAAAACTTTTTTTTCTAAAATATGTATGTAAGTGTGTATATTTATACATACATGATAAATATATACAAACACGTATAGCATACAAACTTTTATTTTGGAAGCGATAAATCATGATTAATTGTTTGACAGCACTAACATATTGATTATTTTGAAGTTGTCCTGAGATCTTATGCTAATATTCGAATAATTTATCAACACACTCACACAGTTCTCTGACTTCAGTTAATGATCATACGACACGCAGATAAACAAGGAAACATTTATCTTTAAATTCTTTCTGTTTTAGAATTCTGTTAAACGTAGATCAGTCTGATGTGATTGTTATCTGATGGACAGCCGGTTCAGGAGGCTGAGATTGATCAGACTCAGAGATCCTCAGGGATCAGGTGCTCTGAGAACAGACCCGCTCCTCTTAAGAGCTCATTTCAGCCCGAGACGAAGGTCAGATGGATTTTCTGTCTCTGAGGAAATGATTTCCAGAGCGCCGCTGAATCCTGTTAACAGCAGCTCTTCAGAATGACTGATTCTAACATTGAACACGAGCGGACGAGGCCTAACGACTGCATGCTTGATTACTGACCTTCATTAACACATTCACAGGATCAGCTACAGCACTGTTATAATTCTAAAGCACTAATGCTTCATCTGAAACGTGACCACAAAACCGTCGTAAGGGTCAGATTTTTTAAATGTGAGGGAGCAAAAAAATTTAGTTCTTAGCAATGCATATTACTAATCAGAAGTGAAGTTTTGATATATTTATGGTAAATGTAAAAAGTATCTTCATGGAACATGATCTTTACTTAATATCCTAATGATTTTTGTATAATTGTGACCCATTCAGTGTATTGCCTAACGCTACAAACACACCTGTGCTGCTGTGCTCCAGTGACACAGATATATAAGAATTATAAATGAATATATGTTTATATAATGCTCAGCATTTGATTTCAGTGAAAGTTGCATCTCATTGACACCAAGGTCAGAGGCTCATTAATGACACTGAGGTTCCCTGGAGAGGTCAGTGGTAGGAAGTGATGTCACAGCTGGTCTCATGTATGTAGGTTAGTGTAGCTGAAAAGAGAGCAGCAGCAGTTTCATCCATAATGAACGAGCTCCTCCCCTTCAATCCCAGGTGTCCTACAGCTGTGACACAATTTACATACAGCCCCGCCCACCTTTATAATAATGCTGACTATGCAGGGAGGTGAAAACACACACACACACACACACACACAGATGTTCTTTCACCTTGAGAAGATCCTCATCCTTCTCCTGCAGCACAAACAAAATAATCTGCCGATGCTGTAAACAAAATACTTAGGTTTTCTGTATAAGAAATAAGCAAAAAAGATTATAGCTAACACCACTGGGAGATTATTTTGCATATTCTAAGCAAAAACCCACTTAATTTTAATAATATTTTGTTCTTGTCTAGAAAATACATTTGTTATAAGTGAAAACTAACAAAGAGTTTAATGTGACTTTACCAAAGTGAGTTATGTTTACCTGCACAGTACCTACTTGCTGGCCTCCGTTACCCTGACATAAAAATGGCATTGTTTCTGTGAAGGTCCTCCCTTAAGACCTACATGATGGGCTCTGATTGGTTAGCTGCTGGCCGAGTGTGTTGTGATTGGCTAAACTGCTAAAAATGTGAAAAATGTAAATCATATTATATGATCTCTTAAATATAGTTATGGCAGTTGCAGTGAATAATGATCAAGAATGTGATCAAATGGTGTGTGTGTGTGCATGTTTATGTGGTTTATGAGACAAATTTGGGTAACACTTTAGAATAACGTTCCGTTGTAAGTCATTTATAAATCATTTATAAGTGATTAGTTAATGATG
>JAUMHI010000252.1:7525-26474 GCA_032359435.1 Enteromius unitaeniatus | reverse complement strand
CAGTAGATACACCATTACACCTATGACCCCACAAAACATGGACACACTACAGGAGAGTGTGTGTTAAAATGCAAAAGTTTAGTTAAATATACCGACAGCTATAGTTCCCGCACACATACCATAATTAATGTGGTATTTTACTGTCCACAAACTGAACAAAACCAAGCAGACAATTCAGATTCAACTTATCTGTTCTTTTTTATTAATTAATCATATCTGCATCTCCAGTAAATGTCTTGATTCAAGGAGTTATTTGTCCTGGAAAACCAGACAGAAATCCTGAGGAAGATATTCATGTTTTGCCGTTCATGCAACATGTAATTGTCATAACTTTATGAATCTTTTCTGCTATGATTGTAGAGCTTTTTAGAGCTTAATTGTTGAAAAGGTGAATTAAGACTTTTAAGACCCACAGAAATTTTGTTTCAATTAATTCACAAATAAATAAACAGGTATTTGTTAGTTGTAATTTGTGTGTTGTGTATAAATGTATTAATAACTATCCACAATAGAGAATGATATTTTATAAAAGTTAAAGTTGTTTACTTCAACTTTCCATCAAACACAAGAGAACGAGTTAGAGAAGAAAATAATCTGATACTTTATTTTGTTGCAAAAAGAAAGAAGCAGCACTTAAAAACCAAAGCAAAGCTACCAGCATAAGAAAAGAGCAGACAAATCATATATAAATATACTCTGAATACAGTCGTAGCATTTAGGCATATACAGCGTCATTGAGATATTTCCATACTGGAATGTTTGTCAGGCGTGATGTTAAGAGCGCCACACACACACACACACACACACACACACACACACACACACACGTACTCACACACACACACACCTAAACATTTAAACATACACACACACAAAGAGAGAGGACAGAAGAATCAAATAAATACTTCATAGACAGCATCACACAGTGCCTTCTTTGTCTGTGATGCAACTCAAGATCAGCTGGACTCTGGTAACACAGTCTCACAGTCGTGTGCAGCGGTCACTATTTAAAAGACGGCAGGTTTGGCACTTTGATGCTGATGTCCCCGATGTTAATGTTCTTGGGCATCTCTGGCAGGTTCATGTTCTTGACGGCCGACACGGCACGAGCCGGAGCCCCCGCGATCCCAGCCTGAACATACAAACACACAGTTACACAGAGAACCAGCCTAGACCAGCAGAGTCCAGTATAAACCAGCTTAGACCAGCACGGAGCAGCAGGCACACCATACATCACAGGATGCAAACAAACGCTGTGATCTGAAAGCTCTGCTCATGCGAGACCAGACGGGATGGGAAAGAGTGAGAACTACAGAAGCCGATGACAGAGAGCAGATGGAGCTGAAGTGAGACGAACACCTCAGAGCCAGCTCCAGGATCTTCAGGATCATCATCTGATGCTCACAGAGGAACATTACCCTTAACTACAACTAATATAAAATAAATATATGTGTATATTTATAGATCTTTAAAAATGTATGTAAATATTTTATATATATATATATATAGGTCAAATACATATTGGTGTCCACAGCAAATAAATACAGCAAAAATACATATAAATATTAAATACAATTCAAGTGTTACCATGGGTAAAATTATTTTCCATATTTTGACAATTTTCTATATGATCCTTGACCAATATATTGACAATACACACACCTACAGCATTTACATATATACAGTATACAATATGTGTGTGTGTGTGTGTGTGTGTGTGTGTGTGTGTTGACATCAGTGAACGGCAGGATTATGTGGTTAATCTGGGTCAGCTCCACTGATCAGAATCCAATTAAACGGCGATTAATGATGATTCAGACGGTTTTCAGCAGAACAGCAGCTGCTCGTGTTTGCTGAATAACACTCTTGATTCTGTTCTGCAGCACTTTGACAAATGTGTGATCAACATCTGCTTCCTCATACGGCAGGGTTTGCTTTCATCACATTACATGACACAACAAAAGACTAGTTAAAACTGAAACTAACTAATCAGAACAAGTACACAGCCGGGTAAAGACTGACCGTCTACATGTGGACAAACGCTCTCAGATTCTGATGTGAAGATGCTCTTAAAGAGTCCAGACGTTTGTGAAGAGTCTTCATCACTCAGTCAGTCTTTACCTGCCGCCTGTTCAGCTGGAGCAGTGCATCATGGGACAGCGCTCAGACAGACACTGAACAACAGGACAGATGAGGATACTGTACTTACCCTATGTGTGTGTGAGAGTATGTGTGTGTGTGTGTGTGTGTGTGTGTGTGGTGTTCTACAGATCTACTCTGATCTAGAGGATCCTGATGATGTTCACACAGATCTGCTCTACTCTAAGCTGTGATCCTGAGGAGCGACGCTCTCACACCGGACACACACTCGCAGGAACTCTTCACACACACTTTAGATATACTACCAGTCAAAAGATTTGGAACAGTGCGATTTTTAAAGAAGAGTCTTCTGCTCGCCAAGCCATTTATTTTAATACATTTTCAGAATTACTTTTAACATTTATCTTAAATAAAAAGCTTTTTTAACATTATACACTTTAGAAATCAATAGTTTTATTAAGGAAGGATTTATCAATTTAAAAGGCTTTAAATTGATTATAAAGACATCAAAAACGCTTATAAGTGCTGTTCTTCTGAACTTTTTATTCATCAAAGAAGCCTAACTCTACTCGGCTGTCTTCAACATAATAACAATACCACATTAATAATACTTGAGCCGCATATTATGATGATTTCTGAAGATCATGTGACACTGAAGAGTAATGATGCTGAAAATACAGCTCAAATACATTCCAGTTAAAAACAGATTCAAATAGAAAACTTATTTTAATGAATAAAACTATATTACAATACTGCTGTTTTTGCTGAGCAGGCTTGAGCTGAAGAGACTTCTTCTAAAAAAAGACTAAAAATCTTACTGTTCATAAAGGTTTGACGGGCAGTGTGTTTTACATCATCTGATGTGTTTATGAGATCAGGAGATCTGGTCGGTGTGAGCGTCTGTCGCTCCTCAGGAGTGTGTGTGGGGCTCAGCAGTACCTGTGTCTACCTGTCCTGTCTGGGACACTGAAAGATAAAGGTCTGCAGAAAGAGAGAAACGCACAGAGCTGGAGACAGTCAGGAGAGAGTGAAGAGAGACAGTTACAGCAGCTCAAGATCAACACACTTCACCCAGAACCAGAGCGATCCGAGCCAGAACAACCCTTCGGATCAATCACAGCAGCAGTCATCAGCAGCTCAGGGAGGTTGTAGAAACAGTACATTTATGCCAAAAATCATCAGGATATTAAGATCATGTTCCATGAAGATATTTCCTACAGTAAATATATCAAAACTTCATTTCTGATTAGTGATATTCATTGCTGGGAACTTTAAAGGAGATTTTCTCAATGTTTAGATGTTTTTACTCGCTCAGAATCAGATTGTCTAATAGTTATAAATATCATGACCAAGCAGAGATGACTAGTGCATATCTTCTGACTGGTTTTGTTCATGTGTTCTGGTCTCTGGCTGGAGTGCGGTGGCTCCGAGATCCGTCAGATCGACTCTGAACACCAAACAGCTTTTGCATCGTGACTCTGCCTCAACCTCAGCGTTCACCTGCTCCACACGGCGAGGGCTCGCTGTACTAGATTCAGTGCAGAACCAATTATACTCTTTTAGTGCATTGAAATTGCAATAACATAATCATTTCGCATATTTTTGGGATGCAGATTATTTTGTTCTAAAATAAAAATAAAATCACAGTCAGGATGATTTTGATTATTGCCTTACAGTCATGAGAATTTAATATCAACATACTGCATGTCACAATGCAAAAACTCTGTGTTTGTTTTAATGATTTATTTTTGGCTTTTCTGTGGAGAGTGGAGAAAATGTAAATTATGTCCAGTGTGTGTGTACATTATCTTGGAGTTTGAGATTTACTCTAATGCAACTCAACATCAGAATAAACACAGTAGAATATAACAGAATCATCAGAGTACTTATACTGACAGAAGAGAACGTGGCCTTTGGCATGGGGTTAAAAGACACTTAATATTCATATTAAATATTATCAAGATAAGAACAAAAATAGAAATGAATAGAGTTGAATGAGTCTACACTGCACAAAATAATTCTCTTCCTCAGTGTTTCTGTCTTGTTTTCTAGTATAAATATCTAAACATTCAAGAACAATTTACTGTACAAGTAAAACAAAGATATTATGTCTTGATTAAAAATATCTGCCAACGAAGCAAGAAACACAGCCTCGTTTAGCCTTCACTGGCAGAGATCTGTGCACTACATGCTGATAATGTTTTAGAAAACACCTTCATATTTGGAAACATTTTACTCGTACATTTATCTTGATTGAAGAATGTTTAGATATTTATATAGAAAACAAGACAGAAATACTGAGTAAGTTCTAGATACACTGCAGAAACGAGCTTTTCTAGCTTCAATTTGATGTATTGTTTCCAGCCAAAACATCTAGAAATTCTTAAAGAAAGTAAATAAAGTAAAAATTGAAATAAAAACTACAGAGCCTAAATTAAGTATTGTTTTGCTCAAACAAGCAGAAATAATCAGCCGTGGGGTAAGAATAATAACCCTATTTCAAACAGGAAACCACATTATTAATCTCAGCCCACTGGATGATTATTTCTCTTGTTTGAGCAAAAACTCTTTTACTTGTATGTTGTACTTAAATATTTTTACTTGTCTAGAAATAAAGAATTTCAGCTTTTTATTTTGGCTGGAAACAAGATAAGACAATCTAAGCTAGAAAAGCAGTGTTTTCCCAGAGTGCTTCTTCCCGAGCGCTCTCTGTGTGTGTGTGTGTGTGTGTGTCACTGGTGATTCAGCTGCTCGTCTCAGATCTGTGTGTTCGGATAGAAACGATCAAACAGAGCCTGCTTCAGACGCTCACGGTGTTCCCGGCGGAAGCGAGGAGTCCCGCACCGATCTGATCTTCAGAACAGCAGCAGCAGACGCTCAGAACCGCACAGCATTCTGGGACATGCTCATGCAGCGGGCGGAGCCGCTCTCACCTCAGACTTCTCCATCTTGCCCTGCGCCTCCGCCTGTGTGATGATCTCGCTCATGTTGGTCTCCAGCACCATGCCGCCCATCACCATCTCCGCTAGGATGTTGTGCACCTGCAGACACACAGACGCCGCTAGTGCTAGTGCTAACGCTAGCATTCAATGGTGAACTGTGCCTCACCTTATCCAAGTGGAAGATCAGGTCCAGCTCGCAGACGTTCTCGAAGCATTTATCCAGCGTCTCCACAAACACCTGAGCAGAGACTGATGCTTTAAACACAATTCAGTTCTACGTCCTACAGATCTACATTACAGCAGTTTCCCAGAGCCTTCAATATCTCTGCTCACAAACACTCGAGTATGTGACCCTGGAGCACTGACCAGCCATCAATCATCTCTCCACCGACGTCTGGTGTGTTAGGAGAGGACAATATCTGTCTGAGATACAACTATTAGAAGATCTGGAATCTGAGGAGCAGAAACATCCAAATATGGAGAAAATCTCCTTTAAAGTTGTTCAGATGAAGTTCTTGATATATTCAGAAATGAAGGGTTGATATATTCACACATTTTGACATCAAAGAGAAATCAGTGTGACTCTGAGCTGCTGATGACTGCTGCTGTGCTCCAGAGACACTTTTACTATTAACTTTATTAAACACTGCTCTTTCTCAGTATTCTGTCTTGTTTTCAGCGCAAATGTCTTAAGATCCTTAAATCAAGATAAAGTTCCTGGAGAAGCAAAAGGACAGAAGATATGAAGTCTTGTTTTCTGAGAAACTGAAGGATTCAAACAAGAACAATGGCTTCAGAAAACTCAACTTGGCTTAAAAGGAAACTCTACTGACAGATATTTGATCTGGTTTTTCAGAAAACTGAGCAACAGTGAGTTTAAGCTAGATGCATCTTGATTGTAGGATTGGAGGAAACCTTTGTTTTTGTCTTTTTGTGATGCATGCAACATTTACTGCCACGACTCCTATCATTTAAAAGCTGTTCATGCCGTAATTAGTTAAGATTCTTGGTAGATTTCAAAGCCTGACTGGATCTGAATCATCACTCTGCTGTCTTCTGTAGAGCTTCACAACGGAAGTCCTTTCATAAATGATTCATAACCTGAACCGAATAATGACAGCAGAATTTGGTTCAGTCTCGTATTTAATGAAGGTTGCATCACTGATGCTGTTATTTCATCATCCAGAGGCTGCTCGACTCGTTCGGTTCTGTATGAAACACAGGAAGATTAGATGTGACCTGGATTAGATCCAGAATGCCCAGCTCGCTCTCGGACGAATCCACGCAGAACACGAAGTACAGCGTAGCGTAGTGTCTGTAGATCAGCTTGTTATCGGAGCCGCCGATTAACCTGAGAGCACACACACACACACACACACACACACAGAGACAGAGTGAGTAATGTTTATAAGTTTGAAAACCACCAAAGTTACCCCACACCTGCCCAAGCCAATATTTACCCACACAATCAAATTCAAAACCACCCGATATGGCAACACTGTGTGTGTGTGTGTTTGTGTGTGTGTGTGTGTGTAGAGTGCACTTGTACAGCTAGGGTCTCAGAGTGAGGACAATTTTTTAAAGTGAGGACATTTTATCCAGTCCTCACTTTCTGGGAGCCCTGTTTGAGGGTCCAGACTTGGTTTTAGGGGTCAGGTTATAACTGGGTAAAGGGTAGGTTTAGGGTCAGGGTTTAGGTAAAGCACTTAGTTCTGATGGGTAGAGTTAGGGTCAGGAGCTACAGATTACATTGAGTTATTATATTTCCTCACAAAGATAGCTATACAGAGTTGTGTGTGTGTGTGTGTGTGAGAGAGAGTTTGCTTGTTTGTTGAAGTGGTGTGTGTGTGTGTCTTACAATCCTCCCTCCAGGAAGTTGCACACGTTCTCGTCTCGTTTGGACACCAGGTGAAAGGTTTCTCTGATGATCTGCTGCTCGGTGTCTTCGGTCTAAAAGGAAGAAACATTATTAAGAAGCTGTGTTTGAGCCTCAGGAGCAGCAGGAGGCGCTGTTTCTGAGCTCCGAGCGCCACGCTGGCATCTCCAGACGAGGAGGAGCAGCTTTATTAGTTTAGTTAGAGTCAGACACAGAGTTCCTGAGGATCTGGAGTGAGCTGGTGATGACCTCGCTGTTTTCTGAGACGCTTTTCATCATCCCTCAGCTCTGCAGCCGTTACTGCTCATCAGAGACATCTCACACACACACACACATACTGTGTGTTTTTACCCGACGCTCTATGATGTGATGATCAGCAGCTGACAGCAGAACAAACACGAGCCGGTCACAAGAGTCTGTGAAATGATCGTGTAACGTGAGAGTGACCTCTGACCCTGATCACATGTCAGCAGACAAAGAGTGCTCTTCAATATTTCACAGGCTGCAGCCGCTGCACACACACACACACACACACACACACACACACACACACACACACACATTTACACACACACACACACACACACACACACACCTGTCATCATTCAAACAAACACACACACTCATGTTTTGTGGGGTCATAGGTGTAATGGTGTATCTACTGTACAGACTGTATGTGGTATTGTCCTACACTGACCCTACACCTAAACCTACCCCTTACAGGAAACACACACACTCCTACATTCTCAAATAAACACCATTTACTATGTTTTTTAAGTCTTTTGAATTACGGGGACATTGAAAATTGTTATACCTGTCATACTCGTGTTATTATACACATTAGTGTCCTCATAAACCACATAAACACTCTCTCACACACACACTCTCTGTCTGTATTTTCTGTGCTCTCCATGGCAAAAATCAAATATTCTTCAATGACAACAGATCTAAGGGCATTAGTTGTTTATCATAATCCATGTCTGGTTGATGTTTCAGCAGCATAATAACACTTCATTTCTCTGAGAAATCATTATTTACAGTATCCTCCTGTCATACACGCAACGTGTAAAGCAAACAGACACCTAATTAACTCTGATAAAACAGCAATAATAGTAATAATAATAATAATAATAATAATAATGCGCAAATGATTTACTCACGTAATGCTCGTAGAATTTTGACAGTCGAGGTTTGCCATGATTATTAAATATCAGAATGGCTTTTATCATGTTCACTGTGGTGGGATCCAGCTACGGCTGAGTTCGTCGATATCAGAGACTAATATTCAATAATCAATAACTAATAACTGCAATCTGACACTCACGCGCACAGCAGAGCGGAAGAACACGCCGGAACCTGTCAACGAGCTCAGCAGAGTGACTTCCGCTACAGTGAGAGCGTTCCAATGACGCAGCGGCAATGTCAAAATAAAAGTCCTGACACTCTGACACAAGCGTAATAAATACTTTTTATGTCGATCTGAGATAAAACTCTTAAACATGCTTTTAACACGTAATGCGCATATACTTACCTAAATATATTAACTATTCTATGTAAATGTATTTTAAATGTATATCGATTGTGTGTCGCTGTGCTGCACTCAAGATTTTCATTTACTGTCCCACATTTGATTCCCTGGAAAAACATACTATTGTATAACATTTTTATATGAAATAATGAATATACAAGTAAAAGTGTTTATTATGCAATTTTATTGTTGATTAATCCTGTGTCTTAAACTCTACAGATAAACAGGGGAAATTAAAGAGTTTGGCATTAACAGTAAGATTTCTCTTTTCTTTGTAGTATTTGTATTTATTTACAAACCTAACAACACACACGGTTTCTCTCACACTATATAAGCGGGTTACTGGCCCTCTCTGTTCCTTCAGATGCAGAATCTTCTGATTCAGATTATTCCTGTGTCCCAGTGTGCATACTATCCACCCTATCTGAAAAAATACTAATATTACATAGAATTTAGGATGGATAGTGTGCACATTGAGACGCAGCCCAGGCCTCTGGATGGAGTTCCTAAATTACTGTGTTCAGATCAGGACTTCAGAGCAGATTCCAGAATCTTTTGAAGATGTTCGGAGCGTGAATCAATTCAGATTCGGGAATCTTTTGATCCAGATTGGGGCTGTGTCTGTAATCACTCCTCATACCCTTGAAGCAGTGAATGAAGACGAGTGAGTGCAGCAGAAGCTCTGCTGTCTTTGCACAGATCGCTTGCTGCTTCGCCATCTTTCCATCAATCCTGTCACAGAAATGATGTATATAGTTAAAAGATTTAATAGTCAGTGTTGAGTGAAGTTGTGCCCGTGTTGTAGTACGCCATGAACTAGTGCTTTGTTAAAACAATGGATATGATTCAGCTTTGTCGCCAACTTCAGGGATTTCTGAGCGGTTTCGGCATATGTAACCCCCCCGGGTCCGCACCACCACGACTCGGATCTCAAACCCCGGTCTCCAGCCTGGGCAGCAGGCGCGCTGACGAGGAGGCTAAAGGTCATGACCTCTAGCGTGAGCGTTACCTGCACGGCACCTGCTTACTCACACACACATGGGTTTTGGGAATCTTGTATTTGATCAGGACTCTTCGGAGCGAATCATTCAGCTCTGGTTTCACTGATTCACCGCCTGGGAGATGATCTCCATAAAACATGGATCTACCAGGATCTTTTTCAGTCCTCAGCAGGTTTCTATAGTTTTAACCTGATTTCATGTAAGTTTTATGCATTTTAAGATATTTTAACAAGACATATATGTATTTGAAATGAATCATGAATGAATGAGGGTAGTTATTTGTGCATTATTGGCCTGTTTAACCACCCATTGCTTAATCCATAAATCAAGCTGTGAAAATATATAAAAAGTTACTTAATGGTGTTATTTGTTGATTGCATTCAGTGCATTCAGAATGTAGTGATTCAAAACAGTGAATCCTTTTGTGAAGCTATTTCAGAATCAGAATGGGCTTAATTGACAGGTATGTTCACACATACATGGGATTTGTTTTTGTGACAGAGCTCTACAGTGACACAAAATTGCAACAAATGTTTCAACAGATTTCAAAGCTTTAAAATAAAAATCATTCTCGTTTTTTTCAGGAAGTGTGAATGTTTCTCCCATGACTAAAGTGTATGAGGA
This sequence comes from Enteromius unitaeniatus, assembly GCA_032359435.1. Lineage (NCBI taxonomy): Eukaryota > Metazoa > Chordata > Actinopteri > Cypriniformes > Cyprinidae > Enteromius > Enteromius unitaeniatus. Next base: position 16,403 of record JAUMHI010000252.1, on the reverse strand, counting down.
AGTTCAATAGCAATTCTAATGTCTGTTTGAGTAAATGTGGATGTGTTTTCCTGCAGTGGACTGGCTTTATTTCCCTCCACATGATGGAGCTCGAGCACTGAGGAAAACACAGAATCAGAAGAGCTTTATGACCAAGGAACACGCTCAAGACTTAGCTTGTGATTCTAAAACAGATATTTTAAAGGAAGTAAGTAAAATAATAAATATTTCCTGATGGGCATTTGTTTCTTTTCGTGTCAGTAATTCTAGAGCATCTCTAAAGAATCATCCAGTTCCACGTGAACAGATACGAACCCTTTTTTCATTAAAACAAAAATGACTGACATGAAGCCCTTTCATCTATAAGGTGCAATTTCAGAGATAAATATGAACTTAAAAATATTGTTTGAGGGAACTGAATAAAGCGGCTCAATCCAAACTGTATGAGGAGGTCCGCTGATGAAGATTATAAACAAGCACAAGTTATATTTGTTGTCTCTCGTATATTCGTTTGTTAAAGTTGACTGAAGTCTTGTCAGCAGCTAACAGTGCAGGTTTATCTGAGAGTTTGCGCAGAGGCAGTGATCTCCCCCCTGGCGCCGGTGGTATCGTCCATCACTGTGCTCTGGCTCTATAAAAGCCTGAGCTCTCTCTGGCTCAGTGAGACTCGAACACAGCACCACTGCGCCACAGCACTGACATGGAGCACACCGAGCTCGTCAAGCCACAGACTCTGGAGGATTTGATCAAAACTCTCCACAAGATCTTTGAAAGTGACAGTGTTAACGTGGAGGAGGTGCAGAGCATCATGGAGTCCTATGAAAGCAACCCTCAGGAGTGGATGAAGTATGCTAAATTTGACCAGTACAGGTAATTATGATTATTAGCTTCATCATTAAAGATATTATGTATTACTGTTAATTATTCTTATGCACGTATTTCGAGCTTTGCATTTTCGATTATGCATGCGGTTTACAGTCACAACCAGGGCTTAGTTTATTAACATCACTGAAAATGCAAACTAAAAGAGCATGTTAATTTCCCATGTTGCACACGTCTCGTGTCCCGCTGAGCATCAGATGTAAACAGCATCAGAAAGCGCTGCTGACCCGAACTGGACGTGAACTGGGTGTTAATGAGTTCACTTTTAACCCAAACAGCGCTGGAATCCTTTAAATCTAGTTTGAAGTCCGAGCATGCCGGGTCTCGCTGGTGCTCGGTTTGAAGGAGATGTGTAGTTTTTCTGCTGTTTTTGGTCTGGATGCGCTGCTGGAGTTCTGCCTCCGCTGATGCTCTGCCAGTGGGCGTGGCTTCTCTCCAGGGGGCGGGGAAGCCGCGGGCCAATCAGAGCGCCGCTCCTGGCGCACACCCTGCGGCTTCCTCAGAGGATCCCAGATAAACACAGTCCTGCATCACATTCCTGCTCTTTCTGGACTCTTCTATGATGCCCAGATGCAGGACATTCTCGTTCATGCACTTATCTCATGAATATAAACACTGGCTTACACACATTTTAAAAACGTTGCCTCTTTTTGTTTTTACTTTACACACAAATCTGAGAGTTAACTAAAAGATGTCCCGGTGATTGAAGTGCCTTGTGTCTTCACAGATACACCAGGAATCTGGTGGACGAGGGAAATGGGAAGTTTAACCTGATGATTCTGTGCTGGGGTGAAGGACACGGCAGGTAGCTCATCACATGTTGTGCTTGCTCTGTATTTACCTTTTAAACTTCAGAAGCCTGGAATCACGAGTGGATCAATGACTGAACATGCGTCAATGAATTAGAGATATTAACAGACAGATAGTGGCCTGATAGTAAAGTCCAATGTCTTGTGATTAGCCAGGTCATAAAGACTGATAAAACATGCAAAGCCTTTAATAAACGCAAAGCGGAGCAGATTAAAAAAAAACAGATAAAATAATGCTGTCACCTCATAAATGCATGAGCAATTATTCACTGTGGAATATGAACAAAAAAGGAAGAAAACAGCACGTCAGGAAACGGTTTCAGCTTAAAACAGGTGCTGCATTAGTAACGTCAAATTGACTGTGATTCTTTTCAACTCTCAAATCTCTCAGATCTTTTCAAAAGAGTCAAATATTAAACAGTGTTTTCAAGCATCAAAAATAATGACTCTTTCTGTCACTGAATAAAAAATACAACTTTTTATCTCATAATTCTGATTTGTTTCTTGTTATAGTGTGTCATATCATCAGAAATTAATTATATAAGCATACAATTATAAGGAAATACTCTCTTTTTATGAACTCTAAGAAAATAAATGATCATGAGATTAAAGGCACAATCACCTTGTTTTCTTCCAAACTGGAATGATTGAAGATATCACAAGATTTTTTTATTTAAAGTAATCTTTGCCAATTTCCTTTAAACCACTGGATTTGACCCATTTGTCAGTTTTTAATCTTAAAATGCAATCAAATTTAGTATGATCACTTGTTCTTTTGTATTGTGTAGAAAGTACAGGTCAGGATACGTTAATCCTTACATATGTGTTCTGTTAATGAAATGATTACTTTGCTCTCATTTTATTTTCACAAATGTGATTTGAAACATTAACATGCTTTCTGTGTGTGCAAAATTAAACTGAGCTGATCTAGACAACGGAGTGTTTAATCTTATCATTACACATTACTGACTCTCTGATGCTTTGACACAATCTCTGTTGATAAAAGAGCTTTATAAATAAAGGCAAAAAACACTTTTGTAAATGTAATGACCCTTGTTTTGTCTTTGATACATTGTAACTTGAGGAAAGAAGATGAAAAGGATTAACTTACACTTTAGTTAAGGTGTCTTTGTTACCATGTTATTATACTGAGTACTGAGCAATATTAATGACTAAACTTCTACATGTACTTACTGTATGCTTTGAGGTTACTTGCATGTATTTAAGCATCATTTCTTGTTATTATGTGACATATTTGACAAGGACACCTTAAAATAAAGTGTTAACATAAGCAGCTACTGTTACACAGCTGTCTCAGACCGAGTGTGTTACCTGTGCAACCAAAAGATTGTTACAGACGTACAGGTCCCAGTGTAGTGAAGTAGAAATGGTTATTAATCTGACACTGTTTCTGAGTATGCCTGTGTTTGGCGTGATTGCAGCAGCATCCACGATCACACAGACTCTCACTGCTTCCTGAAGCTGCTCCAGGGTCAGCTGAAGGAGACGCTCTTCGACTGGCCTGACCGCAAGCTCCAGGCCGGCATGAAGCAGAAGGCCCAGCAGGTGCTGCTGGAGAACCAGTGCGCTTACATTAACGGTAAGACATCTGAGATCTGAGAGAGATGAGGAGCGAGGTCAGGAGGTCTGACCGTGAGCTCGGTGTGTTTCAGACTCCCTCGGGCTTCATCGAGTGGAGAACGTGAGCCACACGGAGACGGCCGTCAGCCTGCACCTCTACAGCCCGCCCTTCCAGACCTGCCAGACCTTTGACCAGCGCACCGGCCACCGCAACGGCGTCAAGATGACCTTCTGGAGCAAGTTCGGCGAGAGGACGCCGTACGTAAGTGAACTTCACGCCTAACCCTACTCCAGAGAACAATAAATATACTTAAACATGTGACCATGAAACCAGTCATGAGAGACCATATCTGTCCGAGACACAACAATCAAAATATTAAGAGATAAACACCGTTAAAGTTGTTCAGTATGAAGTTCTTAGCAATGAATATTACTAATTAGAAATGAAGTTTGGATATATTTACAGTAGAACATTTACTGAATATCTTCATGGAACATGATCTTTATTTAATAATGAGGAGAAATGTCTAGTTTTGACTCATACGGTGTATTGTTGGCTGTTTCTGTGCTGCTGTGACTGTGCTGACAGTTTAATTAGGAGTTCATTAAGCACTCTTCTAATGACCCCAGTGATCAAACATCTAAACATCTGTACTTGTGTGTTTTCTGAGAAGAGCGCCTGATTCTGTAGTTGTTGTAGGTTTATTGTTGTAAAGCGCAGCATTCCAGCTTCATTAATATTCATATCCAGTTTTCCATGATATGAGTCTAAATCTCATGCTGATGAAAACAAAACCATTTATCTCCCTATAAAATATATTATTGAAAAATATATCACACAATGTGTTACATGAATGTTTAGGAAATGGTTGAGGAAATCTGATGTGTGACGTTATATTAGATCCGTGCGTTACAATAGACATAATTAATATATAGCTGTTACTACACTCTTTTTATTTGAAATTATTTTATTTGTTTTAGTTTTCATTTTATTCAAATTTAATTTGAAATCTTATGAGCCAATATTTATTTCACAATTGAACATAGATAATGTGTTTAAGCTGAGAAATCTTACAATTGCTTTCACAAAGCGAGCTGGTTTCTAACCTGATGTGTGCTGCAGGTCTCAGAGTAGTTGTGAGGGTCATGTTTAACACGGTCTTCTCAAAACAGTTTGGGCATCGAGGTTATGAGTTTCTGGAGTTAGGGTTGTATTTTAGTCCCATTCTTGCCTGGTATAGTTTCCCAGCTGCTGAAGAGTTTGGTCATCGTGGCGCTCTGGTCTAGTGTAGATGGAAGAAATGGACAATACTGTAACCACAATCCCACTTCCACTGTTATTATTCCTCTCCTGAAAAGGCCGTGGGTGAAGCAGGCTTTAAGTCAAATATGCCCATCGTCATGGCAGCAGTTTTTGGACAGGTCAGATTACGTTGGAATTGGTTGGAAAATCATTTCCTACTGTTCAGACGTTCCACGACCCAACAAACTCCAGCCAACCCCAGCAGACGGCTTTCTGAGTGTGCGCTAGATGTTCCCCAGCTGAATGTTTTTCCAGCCCTTGTGCCAGCTTCACTGAGTCCTGTAGCAGGCATCACATCCCAAATGAGCTCATTTAGTGAATAAAAGTGTACAAGTTCTCTGTTTTAAAAGTTTGCTGTGTTCTGTATGTTCTAGTGATTTCATTTCATTCAAATTCAAAACACATCCCAACATTTCCGAAATCCAGGTATATACATAATAAATATACTCCGTACACACTTGTGTATTATGGAAATAAAAAACAGCAGTTTGACAGCACTAGTAAATATAAATACACATGGATATATACACTGCAAAAAATGCTTTCTAAGTCTTATTTTCAGCCCAAATATCTAAAACATCTCAAATCAAGAAGTATTTTCTAGACAAAAAAAAAGATTACCTAAATTAAGGGTGCTTTTACTTGAAACAAGCAAAATAATATTGTTTTCTGTTTGAAATAAGATTAATTTGCTTGTTCTAGGCAAAAGGTCACTTAATCTTGACTTGTTATTTCTGAAAACAAGTCGAGTTTTTTTTCTTGTCTTGAAACAATAGAGAACATCTAGTCTGAGAAACGTGCTTAAACGTTTTTTATGTGCATATGTTTATACTTGCATATAATTAAATTATATACGTATTTAATATATGAATCTAATATATTTTTCCTGAAATATATAGGTGTGTGTATATAAACACAAAACACATATACATACGCATATAGTGTGGAAAAATAATCTTATTTTGATTGTGATTAATTGTTTTGCGGCACTAGTTTAATTTGTTGCACTAAAAATAGAATTGCAGTACAAATGAATGAAAATGACTACAAACTACACAACAAAATGAAAACAGTTGAAATGAAGATGAAAGCAGGAAATCTCCTTCCGAATATTAGGTGAAAGAGTGCTGGTGTGAATGAAACCCAGCAGAGGTGGATGTGAATGAATGCTGGAGCTGTTAATGTTTGTGGATCAGCAGTAAAGCTGTTATCAGAGCAGTAACTCACTCCGGCGCTGCTGTTGTGCTGCGGTCGCTCAGAAAGAACTGCATGTTCTCTGGCTCCGGATCACATTCCTGCTCTGCAAGCGCTGCGGTGACGTCGTGTCTGTTCGCTGCAGATGTGTGCAGCTCAGGATCTCAACACTTATCGGCTCTCAGCTTGCATAAGTTTACCTTGACCACAGCGCTGTCTGGACACTAGATTTCAACATCAGCCTGTGTTCTGATAAGATAAGAGCTGCGGCGCTATCTGCTTCGCGGCTTAAACACAAATCTGGGAATTCTCCAAAACACCTGAAGCACCGTGTTCAAAATATCACAAATACATCTCGAAAGCAAACCCCTTTACCAGAATATTAATCTTTACTCCTCACACAGTTTCTAAAGACGACTCTCAAACAGCAGAAAAAAAACAAATCTGTAAAAGCACTCGTTCTCAGACGGACATAAAGACATAAAACCCTTTTCTGAAACACGACACACACATCTAACAGCAATTCATATTACAGCAAATGTTTGCTTTTGAGATGTGAGTGTGTGATAGGTGGTGTGTGTATTTCTTGGATTTGAGTACAGCCTTTAGAACAGAATCCCTGTTAGATTTGCGTGTGTCACAGAGAGAACTGTGTTGTGCTGCCAAATGAGTAATCACAGCCAAAATAAACAGTTTTGAGTGTGTGCTGTGTATATTTATTATGCATATAGAAATACACACAGATGCATGTGTATATAATTGGGGGAAAATATGTAATATTTGTATATCAAATACATTTATATATACTATATATATTCACACTACGAGCGTGTATTTATACACACACAGTAAAGGTTTATTTTGGATGTGATGAATCAGCACTACCTGAGATCTGCTGTGTTTCTGCTGTTTCAGAGTCATCTTCGGAAACTGTGACAAGAGAAAATAAAACGCTTTCTGACGACTCTTTGGTGTTTTCTGTTTCAGGAAAGCAGCGTGTCGCAGGAGAACAACTGAGACCAGAGAAGCAGACGGCGCTCGATGGAAATCCACACTTTAAATTGAACCACAGTGATGCTTAAATCTTGATCCAACTCTTTTTCCTTAAGATTCGAAGACGACAGAGGGAAGAGTCTTTCGCTGGTGATTCAAGCCTCTTTAATCGTGGCCTAGTTTAGCGCGGCGAGCACAGCACGGGTCTGAATAGATGCATTAGTCCAGCCGTTCTCCCAGCATTCCTGTCTAATCACGCTTTTGTACTGTTACGGGCAGAGAGTGTGTCATTATGAGAAGAATCTGTTTGTTGTCCGAATGAAAGCGCTGCTCCAGCAGAACACAGCACTTGCTCTCCGTCTCCAATCGTCTCCAGATCAGCTGTGAATGGAAGAGTTTATGTTTCTCAGTCTCGCCGTCACTAATCCATGTCTCGTGGAACAAATGTGCTTTTGTAAACTGGAGCTTTTATTTAAAATGGCTGGAAATTCATTTTTGTCTTAACATTGAAGTTAATAAAATGTTTCCCAAATGTTGTTTTTGTGTGCATTGCCAATGATTTATTAGTGTTTCTGTCTTGTTTTCTAGTATGCATATATATACTTTCTTGAATCAAGATACTTCTTCTTGATATTAAGCCTTGTTTTCTTAAAGATTTTGCTTAAAACATGCAAATATATATGCCAAGAGGGTAAGAAAATGGCCAAACAAGATTACTTCTGCTTGTTTTAAGGGAAAACTAACAACTTGTTAAGTACAGCACCTCCATTCAGTGGTGTGAAGATATTTACACATGAAAACAAGACAAAAGTTACTTTCCCAGGGAACTGAATCGTTTGCTGCTTATCAATCAGATGAATCCACTAAAAGATTTATTTTATTGTTTCGCAAATGTGCATTTATTTAAAGAAATGAACACAGGCTTACTACAGCTAAAACCATTTTGTCTGTTACTTAAAGTTATTGTCACCTGAAATAAAATATGTAAATAAAAACCTTGAACTTAACTTTTTTGCGAAAACTGAAAAAACTAAAAAAAACAATAACAACTATACAGACATTTAAAAGCAACAAAAAATCTTTCAAAATGCATAAACACAACAAAATATAGCTATGTACATGACCTGCAGGAAAACAGTCATCGGTTGTGCACACGGTTTATCATTTCGTGCAGGGCTCCGGAACAAAATGACTCAAATGTAAGCTAAATGAAGTAAAACTTTAGCTGAGGATATAAGAATAAGGAGTAATTGAAAATATGAGTGAATGAAGTGATTCTGCAGCTGTTTGTGAAGAAACAGGTCTCTGAGAAGCGTGTCGATGCACGTCTGACACATTCACTCCAGAGCTGCTATAGATCATGTTCCCACGATGATGGGCAGGAATGAGCACCGCTGCCGGGGATATGATTATCAATCACAACAGCATCTGTTCCTGTCTTCACTGGAACCTTTAACTCTTATTACACTGCAAAAAAAATGCTTTTCGAGACTAAATTTGTTTGTCTTGTTTTCAGCCAAAATATCCCAAAAGTCTTAAATCATTTTAAATTCCAGGCAAGAAAGAGTTATTGTCTTGTTTTCAGAAAAAGTCCAAATTGGGTTTTTACTTGACACAAAAACAAAATAATCGTGCTTTCTGTTTGAAATGAGATTCTTTTGTTTACCCCACTGACAGATTATTTAGCTTCTTCTAAAGAAAAACTTTTCTGAAAACAAGACAATTATCTTTACTTGTCTAGAAAATCCTTCATGGCTGACTGGAAACAAGACAAAAAGTCTTGAAATTCTTCAATTTTTGCAGTTCAGTATGATTTAACCAGCTCCATGTTTGAAATGATGTGAAATTCAACTCATTCAGCTCAATTTGTGAAGTCAATTTAACATAATTTGAGATGAAGAATGGACAATGACGTCTCTGAAAGGCCTTTAACTGAAAACTAATTGAGTGTTTAATCTCCTCATACATTACTGACTAATCGTTGCAGTATAGACATTACACTACTCCCATATCTGATACTGTTCAGTGCTTTAAGAGCTACATAAATAAAGGTGACTTGACTCACACACACACGTTGGTTTTTGTGATTTATGGGGACTCTTCATAGGTGTGATGGTGTTTCTACTGTACAGACTGT
>JAUMHI010000250.1:0-13250 GCA_032359435.1 Enteromius unitaeniatus | reverse complement strand
TATGAATGCATTATTGTTTGTTGGATGAGTTAGGTTAAATGTAAATATTGCAAGAAATTCTCTGTCATTCACTGATGGTTGTGACAACTGCAGATCGCAGATCTATAAAAAAAAAACTTGTTCCATTAAAGCAAGTTTGATTTAGTTTACCACAAATTGTTAAACTCATGTCGTAATTAAGTTAGATCTTGATTAATAGATATCCTAACTCATCATTAGTTTATAGTCAAGTAATTGTTAATTCATGTATTAGTACATGATAATTCATGTTCTGTTATTGTAAAGTTCTTACCAATAACTTTAACTTCACCCCCCACCACCTACTTTAGAAGAACAAAGATTTTCACAAGCTGACAGTTGAAATGATTGATTGAGTGATTTCCGTACATTGTTAAAGTAAATAGAGGAATGTAGGAATGATTTTGTCCATAGTGCTTCCAAGTTTTCAATATTTTGGTGGAGCACTGCTGGACTGCCTATAAAGTTGACCTGCCTATAAAGATGAGCTGTGACTTGGGTAATACCTAATAAAGTAGCAATTATAAACACATGTTGGGGGTTGGTTGAGTTATTATGGATGTAGAATGTTAAAATAGGCGTGCGCTGTAGAAGTGTTGGGAACCTGCTATAGTTTATATTGACTGATCCAAAAAGTGAGGAAGGGAGGAAGGATATGTACACATATATTAACAGTACCCTACACTACAGCAGTCGATTACCATACATCAGGGGAATTATATAAACAGAGATGTCATCCCCAGAGCCAAGCCGATCATTGCTGATTCGCCAGCCCTGCTCCCTGAGAACTCCTCTGGCACACATAACGAGGTCTTGGGCTGCCATTGTGTACCTGTGAAGAAAACACACAGTATGAAAGCATATGCATAAAGCATATGCCCTGAGTACAGTTGTTCTTCTTCAGGAACTCGAGCCACGTCGTCAAGAGGCTATGGGGAACACCTCCAGTGTGATGGCTCTGAAAAGTATGTGTAATCAATCCAATGGATGAGTGAGACAGATGATGTCATTGGCAAGCATAAAAGCACATGGAGTGAGCCGGCTTCAGTTTTTTGTCATTCAGCTCTGTGTCTGTCAGTCTTATTTGGTGTTGTCTGTCTATTATCACTCTTTAAAAATTACAAGCAGTGCCAGCCCTGCTTTCACCAAGGTGGATGTGGCAGCTGCACTCGGGGAATCACATTGGGATTTGGTAGAAGACGGACAATCCCTATCCTCTTCCTTTCTCACCAAATCTACTTTGTATGCACAAGCATGTTTTTTATCATTACCATAAATGAATTAATGATGAGCAGCATTCTGTGGAGCGGAGCTCACGCTGTCAGCTCTCAAGGGGACTGATCGCGCTTCTCTCCACTGCAAAAGCTCCGGCCCTGTGGTTCTCTCCCGCTGCTGTTGAGGCATGGTGGTGATTGAGATCGCGAGGATCGCATTTGGATCTGGTGAACAGGTTGCAGATGGGCTCACCTTATCTCCACCTGTATTCCCCAGATTGAGCGCTCTATAACTTGAGATTCAGATGCCCACGGTATGGTTCTTCCCCTTTTTTGAGTAAGAGCTCGCTGCTGCTACTATGACATGTTTCTTCCTGAAAGGAGAAAAAGCTTATGCTTGAAATCAGCACATTGCCGAGCTATTTAAAGCGATGTTTATGTTGTAGCCAGACTTTAATTCTGAGAAATTACATTTTTGGATTTTTCACTGCATTTAATTCTGAGGAATTAAATGGTGTTAAAATCTATGATGAGGAGTGCTTGAGAGAAAATTCGAAAGAAAGCTAGTCATAGATATAGTTAAATATATGAGAATGCCTGAGAAGTACTGAGCCCCAGCCTGTCACAACTTCTTTTGTTGGGCCCTCTTAGCCTAAAGTAGACCCGCAGATCTGTCTTAGGCTTTGAGGGCCCTGAAGAAGAACGCCAATGTAAATCAGCCTGGTACACTTGTAATACGGCAATCGTATGCAGACATGCACCGGCCTGACCTGTTGCTGAGTACCCCTTGCCTACCCTCACTAATGTTGTGCGTAATGGCTTAGTCGGCAAGATAGGAGCCTTCAGAGACAATGCCTTCGTGCGGGGACAGATAGCTGGCTAGAATTTGTTCCACCCGCTACATGGCTCTGTAATCGCGACCATTCAAGCCCACTACATTTCCATAATAATAACTATGGGGGATGAAGATGCGGGCCGAGTATGATTTTCCCCATAATCTACACACCTTGGTGTGCAGATCAAGAAAAAAATGCAGGCCCCTATGTGAAGGTGGCAGCCGAACACGTAGGAAATGCTCATCAAGTTTGCTTTTACGTGGCTAGGCTTATTTCTTGGCTGGCCAATCTAAATTTTATTTGGTTACAGTATAAGTCACCACCTCCAACAACTCCTCATAGACTGGGGCAGAGGCTCATTAACACTCTCTTCATCCACCTCCTTGGAGGATGAATGAGAAAGTGTTGACTCCGTTCTGTGGGAGGAAGGAATCGACAAATCAGAGCATGCTTCCCCTGCCACAGAGCAGGTGCTCCATTGGGAGATCGAGGAGAGAGATAGAGCGCCTCTCGTCTCCATTCCCTCCTCCAGAATGAGCTGCAAGCCCCACAATCGCAGGCGCTGCTCTGCCTCGGTAACAGTGGGACCCGAACCGTGAATCTCGCTAACGAAAGCCCCATCCTCAAAAAGGGCTTTCCGGGAGCGGAGTGTTCGCTGGTGCTCTGCTCCCAGACAAACCACGCAGAGTGTGTGTGAATCCCCAGCCGTAATATATCGCTGACATGGGGGCACTTTTGACAAACAGTTTTAAACTAGCATAAACAACACAGAGTGCGTTTATGAATGACAGAAAGGCTGATGCCGGTCTTATCTTGCATGCTTATAAAGCTTCTTGGTCTCTGACGTCACCTGCCCATGACGTCATGCCTTTCCATTGGACAGATGCGATAGTGGATTCACAGCTGGTCACACAGAAGGCGTTCCCAAAGCTTTATGATGCAGATATATTTTTCCGACATGAACTACTCAACTTCATGCCATTTTGATTTTGAATCACAAGGCTCTATGTGATCACACTTCGCACAGCGCTTGCAACAGCTATGTACATAAACATAAAAACCTGTGAAGGTCATCGGGATCACAGTTGACCAGGAATGAGGTGACATTCTCTGCTACTTCCTCATTAGAAAGGACATCCCACAGGCCATCAGTTCCCATCACTAACACATCATCTGCTCCATGTTCATATTGTGTCAAGTTGTAGACCTTCACCTGCAGAGAAAGTATAGCTCAGTTCAGTAAAGTTTTAGTCTTGTGATTAAAAAAAACATAAAGTAAGTGATTAAGATAGTAAGTTTGGCATGCCAAATCCAGTAAGTTTGTATTGTGTCCACTAGGCAATGGGGCATTCTTCTGTATGTAATTGAAAATGCCACTTTAGAACTAGTAATAAAGAAATGCTGAGCTGCTTCATTGAAAGCTTACTGTACTATGTATAGCATAGAAGTATGAGAGAGCGATCAACTGAGCGAGGGTGATCTTATACATTACTAATTTTTTAGTTAATCTCATATTAGTTTGAATCAAAACATTAATTTTAAATGTGCATAAAGAAAGTCCACTATCTTTGTCATAGTATCTGTAATGTTCCCAGCCGGAAGTGCCATCAAGCCCCGCAAGAGGGCACTCCCTCCACGTTGTTCCACCTTGATCTCCCAGTCATATACCGGACTCAGTCTCCCAGAGCACACCTTTCCTCCACAGCTGTTGCCTGTTATCTCCACCCACTCACTCATTAGCGTCAGCATAAAAAAACAGTATGTTTGAACATTCTAGCGCAAAGTATTGAGATTGCCATGGCGTCCAATTCTGAGTGTATTTTCCTGTGTTTCCTTTTCTGTGTTAGACTTTGGACTGTTAACTGTTCGCCGTCTGCCCTGAATTCTTTGCCCGTGTACCTCGACTCTGATTTAAACCCTATCTGTATTGCTCTGTTTGCTGTTGTTTGGACCCTGCCTGCCGACCATGAATAAATCACTGCATTTGGATAAGCATGCCTCTGACTCTCTCATGACAGTATCCTTTCAACTGGGTTTTCTGATGATAACATTACTTTGTTATTAGAATACTCGATTCTCATTTCAAGGTTTGTTATTCCCAGATAACAGCCAGTACAACTAACAACACAGTCTGGGTACTATGAATCATCTTGACCATTAGTAATTATATATATCACTCCTTTGTCCCTGACAGTTTGGTACCATCCTGTGGCTTAAAAATGCCTAACCACGAGTTAAAATGGAGGACTTCAACATCAATTTCAACATGTATGGAAAAACAAAAGTTTTTAGCAGTGGATAAAAGATGACTCGACTCCCCAGTCCAAACAATTATTTATTATTGTATTATATTATTTATGTATTTATTAATTATTTACTTTGTGGCAAGAAACCGTGTAACCTCCAGCAGGTTGTTCTTTCCTTTTTTTTTCTTTTTTTCCAGTTTGAATATTTTTATTTGTCTAGCTAACTCATTGATCTGGGACAAAGAAAAGCTTATAGATTATACACATTTCACTTTGCACAAGCTTTCTCTGGCCAGCATTGGTATATTATTGGTTAGTCATAGAAATCTTATCAGTATTTGTGATACAGGCCTTTCATAACTTGTACTAGCCATAAAAAAAGTCTAAACTGGACACGACAGAAACAAAATATTTTGTGTTAATAGTAGGTGTGTTTGCAAAAAATAATATTTCAATATTTTCTGGGATTTTATCAATTAAGATAATTAGATCTTTTTTACATTTTTACATTTAATCAGTCACTTATAATTTTAACACCTTTAGGCTGTTATTAAAATTAAATCAGTATCAACAAAATTCATCTTTGAGGTGGTTGCATGTAAAGCAGCATTTAGATGTATTTACACATTTTAAGGGCACTTAGAGGGACATTAAATGCTTCTGCATAAATAATGTTTTGATTTTTAAACATAAATGTCGAATACTGATATCTGAAATTATTTTTAAAATGAAAAGGTATTTTAAATGTAATATTAAAATGGTCAGTATGTAACAGCAAGTTATTGTTAACTGAGTCATTGAGATTGAACTGATTCATTTAAATAATTTATTAATTCAGAACCTAAACACTGTTGCTCAGAGATGAAGAACAGAATTGTGGCTTTGTTTAAACCAAGTGGTTTAAACAATATGGTGTCTAAAACATCACTAAGTTAGTTTAACCAGAATTCATCACGTCGCATATTGTCACAAGTCGCACCTCTGTGGCACTCTCCGGTAGGCTGCAGCGGGAACCTTCACCGGAGTTTTAGTTCCACCCGGACTCATTTGCAGCACGTACCTTGGGCGCTTCCGCTATCTGTTCCCGCCATTCGGGGAACTATTTAAGCGGTGCATGGACGTTTGCTAGACGCGAAGTTTTGATTTGCTCTTAGCTATCATCTCCGAGCGTTTTTCTACTGTGTTTTTCCCGTGTTTGATTATTGGACTGATTACCTGGACTGTTGATTCTCGCTGCCTGCCTCGACCATTGCCTGGACTGATTACGATTCTGGATTACCCCTGTTTGTTTGTTTGTTGCATTGTATTGTCTTTGTGCCAATAAAGCTGCACATGGATCCAAACACATCTGACTCGGAGTTACACATATATTCTTTTGCTGTGTTTTATTACTTTTTTTCAATACTCTCTATACTGTCATTCTGTCTCAAGAGATAAGTATTTGCAATAAACACACATAGATTTGGCTTGCATAAACTTTCCAAAGACATTATTGAGTGAACATTATTCATAAAAAGTAACCAGCTGAACTGGCTAGACAGCACTACCCACCACAGCTCATTTTTTTCCAGATTTTTGTCAGGAGAAGGCAAGAAAAGCTGTTATATCTTTTATTTTAGTGTTTTTGATGGGTGTTAATTTCGAACCCTTCTCACCTCCGGAAAGCATGACAGAAATGGTTTAATATAGATGTTTGAGTCATGGACTTTGAGGTCATGGTCTCCTAAACCACGTGTCACTCCTATGGTGGCCATCACTCGTGCCTGTGAGTGAGAAATAATACTTTTAAAACATCATAATCATAATATATATTTTTTCATATCAGCACAAACACAAAGTATCAAAAATAACCACAAATCCACTAGATTAATGTAAGAGCCATTTAAGTTATTTATTTATGTAGATGAGAAATTAAAAGTTATTGTTTGGTTTAAGTAATTGTAATAATTGTGGTAAAATAACTGATTCATATAAATATTGAAAATGATGATCAAGGGCCGTTAGAATTTTGTAATAAATTACTGGACTTTATTACTTAAATTACTGGATGTTATTCAAATTCAATACACGCTTAAACCTAAGAAGAAGAAGAAGCATAAACCACAAAATAGACAGATTGCTAGCCTAAATAATTAATAAAGTACATATGAGTATACCCTGAAAAAAAAAAAAGTGTGATATTCCTAATTCTGCCCCCCCGATCCATCAAATTGTGTAGCAAATGTTTAACAAATATATTTTAGCAAAATCAACAGCAACAAGCATTATTACAATGCCCTGAGCCTTGTTAACCATGTTGAATTGCTTTGGGTCCTAAGAGTATTTTTAGGCTGATGTCTAGAGTTTTTTTTAGGTCAGGAAGAATATGCAATCTCTGACCAAGTATATTTATCTCAGTATTTGATTTGCTATGACTGATATTTATTATAGTGTATATATGTATATATAATGTATATAGTGATTTTTTTATTATACACCGCTCTGTCCCTTCTCCTCTGCATGCATGTGTAATTTCCTATTTTTATAAAGTCCCTCCCTCAGAAATGTGCAATGCACTCAGATTGTTTAGCAAGCTCAATGTGTTGTGTGTGATGTTAAATGAATACGCTGACTACTGAGATTTTGCGAAACATCCACTGTTTACTGTTCAACCCGTACTTCCTTAACCCCATTCCTAGGCAGCACTAAACAATCACCCCAATCAGACATGCATCAGGATTGCATTTAGTAAGGGTACACAACATCCCCCCCATTCGACGAGTAACCACCAGGGGTTTGGACCAGAACGAAGCCAGTTTGTTGTGCCTATGTGGCCTGCAAACTCTCACCAATTCATGAATGGCAATATTTGGCTCTTTGGCACGTCTGAGCCCGGCAAGGCGCTGTTCCATACAACGCTACTGGCGAGTGATGTGTTTTTTTATCCCCTGGGGAAGTCTCTGAGGCATACTAGGACAGAGTCTATCCAGTGGCAAGTTTAGTTCCCTGACTAGCATGAGGGAGGCAGGAGAGACCCCAGTGGTGCTATGCTGTGAGTCCCCATAGTGTAGCAGTGTAAGCGGATGGCTTGATTGAAAGTTCACCCTTGTGCCAGGTGTGCTCAAAGACCATTCTTCAGAGACTGGTGGAAACGTTCCACACCCCGATTGGTTTGGGGATGGTAGAGGGTAGAGTGGATTTGTTGAATGCCTTTGCTCCTCAGTTAGGATGAAAGTCAGCAGAAACAAACTATGAGCCATTGTCCGTTGTAATCGTTTGTGGGATGCCCCAGTGGATGAACAGAGAGTCTGGAAAGTCCACAACAATTTGTGAGGTGACTGAGCCAGTGGTGGTTAGTTCTGGCCATTTAGAGTGCAAATCATACTACTAAGTGCTGCTGATTGTGGGGGACCCCGTGAATCTCTCCACAAATATCCAGCTGCAGATGCTGCCAAGGATGGGTGGGCCAGTTCAAGGGTTGGAGGTGTGGGTGGTGTGGATTGCCCATTTTACCACTCACAAAGCACAAAGACAGTACTTAACTAGAAGTTTGATTTCGCTGTTGATACCTGGCCACCAGACCCTTTCTCTGCAACGTTGTTTTAGCTTCACTATGCCAAGATGCCCCTCATGTGCCATGCTGAGTACACATGCATGAAGAGGCTCCGTAATCACAGTGCACAGCCCACGTGCCACACACGTGTCATTCCAGCAAGATCCTTAACTCGAGCAAATGTTGATAACTCCCCTGAAACATGTGTGAACCAGCCCTCTCTAATGTAGGTGTGGAACTGGAAAAGGATAGGGTCCTGCTCTGAAGCAGTTTTGAGCTCCTGTAATGATACAATGCTCTACAGAAATGGTTGTAGAAGTTGGATGATGTCTGTTTTGGAATGGTTAATGGCATCTGTTGTTTCCTGCACAAGGACAGAGTGAGACAAAAGGTCAGCCACTATGTTTTCACGGCCTGGTGTGAACTGAAGCTTGTATTTATACTGACAGAGACGATCATACCAGAGATGTAATCTCAATGGTCTAGGACCTGTACCTGAAGTTGCCTGGTACAGGCATGATGATCCGTCCTCAATGTAAAAGGGCGGCCATACAAGTATAGGTGCCATCTTTCACATGATCACATACATTGCAGGGCTTCCCATTCACCCACTGAATATCGTTGCTCTATTGGGCTAAGGGCCCGAGTAGCGAAGGCTATGGGCCTCTCTACCCCATTTTGCACCTGGGATAGTACAGCTCCAATGGCCGTGGCTGATGCGTCGTAGGTGACCATGGTTTTACAGTAGGTGCTGAAATGTGACAGAATAGGGGGTGATGTGAGTTGGGCCTTCAGATTTTGCACTGCCTCTGTACACTCCTGTGTCCACACCCAGGGCTCATCTTTCCAAAGTAGCTGGCGCAGTGGAGCCGTTGTGTTTGAATACCACAGAAGGAACTTGAAATAGTAACCAGTAAACCCTACAGTACATTTTTCGGCATTCAATGTGAGATTGTGCTTTGCTAATGCATCAAAAACTTTATTGAGGCGCTCGTTGTGAATGTCTGCTGTAGACTCATGCACCACAATGTCATCAAGGTAAATGACAACACCCACTAGTACTGTGGTCATGACCCAAAGGGCATCCTGGTATATCGATAGACCCCCTCATGTGTTACAAAAGCTGTCAGTTTCCAGCTGTCTGCATGACGGGGCACCTGCAGATAACCCTCTCTCAGATCCAGCTTAGAAAACAATGTGGAGCCATAAAATTGAGCTGTGAGCTCCTCTGTCATTGACAGAGTGTACATATCAGGGATGACTGCATTATTGATTTGCCGTAAGTCCACACAGATGCTTAAAGCCCCAGATCTTTTTGTTGCCACTGCCAGGTTCAACATCCCGGGGCGATGCGTCCACCGGCTCAATGATGCATGAACAAGCATAGCAGCTCTGACGACACCCCCTCCCACAGCGCCAATGGAATGCAGTGCAGTGGCTGAATGACCGGAGTGATGTAATGATCAATAAGGGGCTGCTACTGCTAATGTTAACTTCTGATATACGTTTTTTCTGGATTAAAGCTTTAAAACAGAACTGCAGCCAGATGTGCATCTGTATTTAAGGTTTGAATCCATTAGAACATTGATTTTGAAACTTTTGAATCCATTAGAACCATTAATAGACAGAATTGCAATGGATATATGAATGGATTTTTCATGCCTAGTTTTTGTGGCATGTCAACATCTCTTAATCTTCAGGAGATTCAGGAGGCCTCGCCCCCTTTATTGCTTGTTCCCAGGGGCGGGTTTTATCAGGGTATATGACGTCTAATGTCCCTACCAACCGTTTTTGTAGGCATTAAACCCAGGTTCCCTGTGAACGAGTACTGCAACTGCTAACTCATTTTTTCCTGTGCAGTACTCGTTCCTGTGTCTCAGGGAACCTGGTTTGCGGAAGTAACCTATTCATTCCCTGTCGACACTCCACTTGTACTGCATCTGCTAAGGCGCTATGGGATCTCCGCTAGACCACGCCCATGACGAGGCGATGCCCCTAGTTGAATGGGCTTTTACTAGTAAGCTTTAGTAAGCTAGCAAAATAGCATCCAAACCTTTGCATTAAGACCGGTAGCCCTTTAGAGTGGACACCGAAGCAGATAAACAGCTGGTCAGACCATCTAAAGGTGGCCGATCGCTCAATGTCCTCCTGGGGACCATCCAAATGGCACCTGTGGCGGAGTCCAATTCAAGCCGAGCTCGTTGACTGCCTTGGAGAGGAAACGGAAGAGCTCGGCATCCATCCAAGGCTTGAGAGAGCCAGCATTTGACGGGGCAGAAGAGTGGGCGGGGTCACCTGAGTCTGACAGCTCCTCTGCATCTGATGCTGCAAAGGACATGGAGTCCTCTTGCAGCTCGTCCTCATTGTTTCCAAATGAGACGAGGTCGAGGGACGCTGGTCTTCATTTAGAAAGAGAATGGGTGAACCTGCTCTCCGTGGAGGTGGTGAGGCACTCGGGGGATGCACCGGTGTGAGCTCATCATCCTCGAAGTGCCATGTCCCTCTGCCCCGCTGCCTCTTGCGAGGTGGGAGAGCTCGGGGAAGGGAGCCACTTCCTGAAAAGGACGCTATCCTGGCATGGAGAGAGGCCAGACTGAGTGCCTCTCAGTGCGGGCATTCAGCACCGGTCAGAGCGGCTTCTACGTGGGTCTCAGGAACACAGAGAACAGACAGAGTAATTCCCATCAAACATAAACATCAGGGGCGAGGCAATAGCGTGGTCGAAGTCCCTAGCAAGAGTTGAGAGAGGAGCAAACAATATCCAGTAAGGGCAAGGCAAGAAACGAAGTCCGTGATCAGGCAAGGTTGACAACCGTAATCCAAGTCGGGGAAATGCTAGGGGAAACCAGGAAACACGAACAGGGAACGCACACTCCAGACAGTGTATAATGAACCGCACCAGACAATGACAAACTGAGACTTTAAATACACACATTGATCAGACATCCTAAGAGGCGGCTTCCAGACAGCCCGACCTTAGACAGAGGAGGAAGTGCGGTGCAGACGCCGGAGACAACCACTTGATGATTAGCAGAGCAGATAGATATGATGGAGATGACCACTTGATCAGAGCAGATGGCTGCAACGCCCTCCAAGGCGGTGCGGATGGCGGAGACGACCACTTGAGCAGAGCAGATAGTGGCAAAGCCCTCCAAGGCAGTGCAGACAGAGGAAACGCCCTCCTGGGCCTACCATACGGCGACAACGCCCTCCAGGATCGACCAAACAGGGACCATCCCCTCCTGGGCTGACCAGAGCGGAGGGCGGGGAAGCCCATCTGGGCCGATCTAACAGCGAGGAGGCTCTCCTTAGCAGTACGGGAAACTGAACTGGACAAAGGAGCACAGACAGGTTACTGGTGGCCTCTTTGGCCGAGTTCATACCTGCAACTGGTGGGAGGCAAGGGCTCCAGACATCCAGAGCAGATTTAGGTGAGAGGATGACAGGAATAAGACCAGGTTCCGTGATGCGTAGGGGCAGGCGAGGTGAGGGAACAGTTCAGAGGCCTCCATGGCCGGCTCAGGACAGGTAGTCAGGTTCACAACTGATCCTATAGACCCTCTTGGAGGCTGTGCAGCCACCAGCAAATCCGCCATCGAATCCACAACCAAAGTTGACATCGTTGGGGACGGTGCAGCCACTGGCAGACCTTTCATGGTCAGGACCAGGCAGAGTAGAGACAGAAGGCCGAACTCTAGTGGGAGTGCAGCCCCTGGTGAAACTTCTAACTGTTCTTGGTCTCCTATGTATTCAGGTGATTCAGGTGGTTCGGGCCAAGGCAGATCGAAAACCTCTATGGGCTCAGGTGGCTCAGGCCAGGGCAAGTCAATGTCCAGAAGAGGCTCCAGGGGTTCAGTCCAGGGCGGAGCTTGAGCACAAGGGTATTCTGAGGAACGGACAGGTTCCAGGGGTTTAGGCCAGGATGGCGCTTGTGCAGAAGGGGGTTCAGGAGTACTGACAGGCTCGAAAAACTTGGGACAGGTCAACACAAGATCACTAAGAGCCACTTATGAGCAAACAGGTCTGAGAGACTCAATACAAGGCTGAGCTATGCCACTAGGGGGCGCTAAAGGGCGAACCGGCTCAAAAGACTCAATACATGGTAAATCTAGTTTACCTGAGGGTGCTAAATAACATACAGTCTCGGGGAACTCTGTATTGGGCTAAGCTAAGGCACTTGGGAGCGCTAAAGAGCGAACCGGCTCGGAAGACTCAAAACCAAGATTATCTGAGGGTGCTAGATAGCATACAGGCTCAGGGAACTCGGTGCCAGGCAATACAGGACAACTAGGAGGTGCTAAGGGACAAACAGGCTCAGTAAACTCTGTGCTAGGCTGCATCAAACCACTAGGGGACACTAAAGTACTAACAGGCTCAAGAAACTGGGTATTAGGCAATACAGGACAGCTTGGGAGCGCTAAGGGACTGGTGAGAGAAGGGTAGAAACTTGAACAGTCTTAATATTGACCCTGGAAGAGGTGGCTAAAATCCCAGATGCTTTTACAGAGATCACTTGTGGGTCTAAAATGCATGTTATCTGCCCCTTGTGCTTAAAAGCCGAATTGTCTCCATATGCGGTACTCACGATGTCAGGAAAACTTTGAGTGACGTGCGTGATCGCTGGTGACGGCGGCGTGGGTTCCAAGGCGACAGCCTCTAGATAACTTCCGCATTGACATAGCGAACACAACTGTAAAAATATATATTTAAAATATATTTCTTTTACACTAAGTATAGTTCAAATTTATTAAAATATTTACTGACATATATAACTCGAGAACTACTGAGATATGTATATATATATATATATATATATAACTTTATTTGGAGTAGGGGAGAGTTGGGTAAAGTGAGACATTTTTTACATTTGCTTCCCTCTGAGATAGCTAAAATTATAAATGTGAGAATGCGATGGATTTTTCCTGCCAACTAGGTGCTAAATAGTCTGAGCTTGTCTCAGGTGAACTGGTACAGCCGCTGAACCCTCCGCGGAAGTTTATTCTGTCACAGACGGGAGTCTGGATTCACTTGCAGGCTGATTTATTGCAGGAACACAGAGAACAGACAGAGTAATTCCCATCAAACAAACATCAGGGGCGAGGCATAGCGTGGTCGAAGTCCGTAGCAAGAGTCGAAAGGAGCAAACAATATCCAGGCGAGAAACAATGTCCGTGATCAGGCGATGTAAGAGCCATATTTCATAATTTATTATTTAAGATGATTACCAAAATTATTTGTGTTATATTATGTTATTTATCTTTGCATATTTTCCTGTTCTTATAAGTTTGTTACTGCGCATGTCTAGTGACATCATTTCACAGTTCACGGGCTTTAATATTTTTTAGGCACGTGTATAGTTAGTAAGTTGCGCAAGATATGGAGGACACAAGCTTTTGACCGTAAT
>JAUMHI010000243.1:3521135-3537829 GCA_032359435.1 Enteromius unitaeniatus | reverse complement strand
GTACATTGCAGTGTAAGCTTCACAGTGAACATTACTACATCATGCTCGTCAAAAATCTCAGGTATTTTGAGCAGTAATATTATAAAAAATATGTTATATAAAATTAAGTAGCCTGTATGAAATTGCTAAATAAATCAGTACTTTTTTTACTTAAGTACATAAAAAAACAAGTAGTTTTGTACTTTCACTAGAGTAAAATTGAAAAAGGAGTACTTTTACTTTTACTGGAGTAATATTTTACAATATTTATCTGTACTTTTACTCAAGTACTTGATTTGTGTACTTCGTCCACCTCTGCCATTAAGAAATAATGCATGAGTTTTGTGATGATTTGCCACTTTATGGAAAAGAGCAATCTGTAAATAAAAAAAAACATACTTTGGTGTTACTTAAAAAGAGCAAGTAGGTAAATATGACTATTTATGTTGTGCCTACTTGTGATGTTAACACAATTTTTTAAGTTGGGTGAACTTCAGTCACTGTTTGTTCAGTTTACTCAAAAAAGTGCTTGCTATAAGTTGCCTTATTATTTTAAGTAAAACAGACTTTTTTTTCTTTTTCTTTTTTTTATACAGTGTATTTTGTTTGCACTGTTTTATCAATATGTTATATCATAATGTTATGCCCTAAAAGTGTCAGGATGTCAGAGAAAGTCAGTCTAAGAGATTTCACAGTAGTGTTGGTTGATAACAATTTAACGTCAGAATAGTTTTATTGTGAGTGTTTTAAATGCAATCTATATAACCAGGTAACACTTTTAAAACAATGATTAAAGTAACATCTCACTTTTATCGAAAGCACCTTAGATTGGATTCAAAATACACATTTCAGATATACATGCAATTTTAGTTAGTTAGTGCAATGCTCCATTCAAAGCAGTGGCAGTCACAATAATATAAACTATGGTACACTTTATATTAGGTGGCCTTAAATACTACTTGCATTAAAAAAATGCAATTATTGTGCTCATATTGTATTGCAAAACACCTCTACTGTTCTTTAGTTGGGATAAAGGGTAAGGTTAGGGACAGCTTTTGTGGTATGGGTAGGTTTAAGGGTGGGATAAGATGTAAGGGATGGGTTTACATTATAATTATAAATGTAATTACAGACATTAATTATAGATGTACATGTGCCCTGCTCACTCCAAAGTCTTCACTAACAAGGGGATTAGGATTATCACTTTGATTTGGGAAATACCCTTTTATAGGGTTTTTTATTTTATGCTACAGGAAGGTGGCAGAAATGCAGAATTCAGAAAACTTTATTCCAGAAAAGTGCCATAACAGACAAATCACAGTTAACTTGTAGATTGCACTAGTGCAATACAATAACACAAATTACTCATGCTGCATGGTGTGCTGAACTGATTAGGGGTTCAAGCATACTGTAGGAAGCCTATTGTATTTGTAATGTTTTGCTATATATTTTCTGCCCTAAATGTGTCTGTGTGTCAGAGACCGTCAGTCTTAGACATCTCCATGATAATGTTGGTTGATATATCAGACGCTTGCAGTGAAATGAGATGACAGTCATGCACCGACACCGGATGATAACCAGCCCTGTTTCAAACTTACAAAAGTTTGTAAGAGAGACTAACTTATACAGTTCACATAAGGTGCAGGAACCCAATTGTACTGGTACAGTTTTGCCAATTATTCTTTTACCCTAAAAGTGTCTCGGCATAATTCATATATGTCTCAAACTTGGCGGGATGTTTCCAAATCCTCTTTAGTACTCAGAAATCCCCACCCATGTGTTAGACATGAGGTGTCATAAACAATCTTAATCCTTATGCAAACACTACATGAATCTGTATATGATTTGTTTACTTTTTTAAGGATACAGTATTCATATTAAAGTACATATATGTTTATTTATCGACAGATGCAACCTTGTTTATTTTTTATTTATTTATTTTTATTAAGTTTGCAATTTAGTATATTTAAAATGTTTCAACAATCTATTAAAGTGTATTTTACACACTGTAACGTATTTTATTTAGTGGTCTGAATAAAATGAAATGTATTTCACTAAATTTAAATGAAATTTTGATTATATTTAATATTATATTTATTTTTTTATTATTTTTTTAAATTTAAATTACCAGTGTATTTTACAATTTTACACGTTTAACATTTGAGTAAACATGCATAATTTAGTACAATCAATTCCATTATTCCAATATTTAATTCCATTAGATGCAGTCTATGTTAAAATGCCATACAAATATTTCACAATGTAATGCTTAATCTTTATTCGAGATCTTTTTGTATCTATATAGTGTAACTCTATATACTGTAGATGCAGTTTTGATCCAGCAGTAACTATGAGTGAACAGCCATAGTGGTGGGTCAATAGAGCACAACAGTTTGGTTCTGGGAAGTCAAAATCCCATTTTCTCCCCTTAAAAAAAATAATATTTATCAATAACATATAAACCCATCAAGACAGACATACTATGAGCTCTGGGGCTGTCGTGTGATGATAGATGCTTCTGTAGAAATTGCAAGAGCGGTTTCAACTTTCTTTAATTGTGTTTAATAGCTTGTAAAAAATTAGCCGCAATCTTGAAGCGGACAGTTTGTTGCTGTAACCATGGAAATAAGAACTGCATCAAAAGAGCTCGTCATCAGATACATTGTGTTTAAGAAGAAATCAATCATTTTTAATTGTATAATTGTTCATGATTTGATTCATCTGATGATTACGGCATTTTTTTCATCTGTATCTTTTGTCTTTTTTTTCAAATTTTCAAGTATTTTTTCAAGCCACGCGAGGCTAAATCTGCTAGAAACAGTGTTAGTATTATTAACTAAAACAACAATTAAAAAAAGAACTATATATATATATATATATCTTTTTTAAAATAAATAAATGACTGTAAAATAAAAAATTCATATTCAAATAAAATTTATTTAAAAATTAATCAAAATCAAAAAAATAAAAATAAATAAAAATAAAAATGAAAATATAAAAAACACAAAATATTGACATTATACATATCTAATTCACATGCATATACAATACCTTGTTGTACCTTGTGTTTGCAAAATGTGTTTGCAAATTATTGAATCTAAGTTTTAAAATTGTTATTTTAGGATTAGAGCTAATCTTTCACAGTCCTTTATTCAGGCTCTTTTAATAGCAATGAAAAAACCTTTTCATTAAAATTACTGTGAAATTACTGTACCTACACAAAACAGCCTGATAAAAAAGCAACTTAAAAAAAACAAAAATCTACACTGTAAAGGCCTTTGCATCAACGTAATAATAATACATAAATAATGCTGTCTATTTCAGGGTCACTAATATGTTTGCTTTTTGTAAACAGCCCATAATCTCAGTTTCATGAGAATTTAATATCTTAATCAGTTAATAAATAAAAAATATGAATTAACTAATCTTTCGCCAAGAAATGACGCTAAAAGAGGCCATTACAAGGCAAGTAGTGCAGCTGAAGCGATTCTAATGTGTTACCATCTAATGTGTCTTTAATGCGAGATTGCAAGCTTTTGGCGATTTCAAAGCACTGAGAGCATGAAAGCAGCATGTCGCAGACCAACACCGCCTCCATTTGCTGCGCAGCAGCAGATTTCGGGCTCCTAAAGATTTCTCCGAGGAAGAGTAGCGCATGTGAGGCAGAAGGTTGACTTATTGGCGCTGGCTTTTATATCCCCTCAGAGTGTGTTGAGGTGGTCAGCATTAAAAGTGCCTCTCATTCAGATTGACCTTTGCTTGGTTCGGCTCGTCCTCCCGTCTCACAGCTCCGGCAGACTCGCTTCTAAAACAAAAGGGCAAGTGGCGGCCTGACACAAAGTCAATAGGGAAGACACAGCGGTATTTGAGCGTATTGTCAGGTGACCTCTTTGTTTACACTTTGAATGAAGGTGGCCGTAAGAGTGTGAGGATGAAGAGGCTTTGGGTTTTGTTGTGGTCGCTCTAGCTCTCTGGAGAAAAACACAAAAGACCTGTGAATGCTTCACTACAGAAAATACACAGGGACGTCAAAGACATGACACACGGGGTGATTTGAATTAAAACATGGATTGTGTGGCATTGTATAACGTGGTTGGTTGGTCTCTCATTGCCACTGCGTCTCTGCAGGGGGGAAATATATTAGAATAAGCATTTTAAACAAACATGAAGCATGCATTATATTTTAAAGTACTTTTCTATGCGAATATATGTTAAAGTGCCCCTATGATTTTTGAAAATGACATTTTATCCAGTGTGTAACAGCACTAAGTGAATGAAAACATCCTGCAAAGTTTTAAATCTGAAAGTTCACTGTGTATGAATGTATATTGTCTCTCAAAAGAAAAAAATCGACTCTGAATCTTTGAAACGAGTCGTTTTGAAAACGAGTGCCAAGCCTGTTGACATCATGAACATTAGCATATTGCCCGCCTTCTTGGCCTGCGTCCCACTGTGTACACTTTCCTTGCAATATTTTATGATATTAGACATTTCCAAAATTATTTAGTAGGGCTGCGATATATACATATATATATTTTTTTTTAATCTAGATTAATTTTGAAATTAATCTAGAGATTAATCTAGATTAAAATGGCTCATTTGAATTCTGCCAAAGGCATTAAGAATATGTGTAATAATAACTAAAAGTAAAGCCCTATTCGGACAGGACTAGTTTACAGGGGGTCGTTAGGGAATGTTTTGTTTCACAAACGTACTTGGTGATTTTAATCCCATGCGAATCTGTCATGTCTCTGTTTTTCTCTCACAACCTCTGTGATAGTTCTAGAGTCCGAATGCGATGTCTGTGATATTCTTTTTCACAACACGTTTCCTTGTGTGTTTTGGCCAACGCAATATGCCGTAGATGCTCTTACATTTAATATATTTTGATATGTACACCTGCTGTTTGGATGAACATTTGTTTAGTAGTGTGTGTACCGTAGTAATGTTGTAATAATTTCCAACATTATAAAATGTTGGCAAGTAGCAACATCGGACACGTGAGTAAGGTTATTCATTTAATTGAAGCATTTTTTTAAAATGTCCAGGTTTTTTGGCATAAATCAATTTGACATCTAATTACACCAACAAACGAATATCCTATTTTAGTACTTAATCTTATTTTAGATTTATAGTTTATAATTTTATGTTATTTAATTAGTAATATACTAACCAAATTATTTTTTTTCACCAATTTTTCTGCATTGTTTACAGCTCGATGACTTGTAGGACCTCATAAAAAAGGAGTACAAAAATAAAGTTTGGTGTGAGAAAATGATTTAAAGCACTATCATTTTGTATGTAAATATAGGGTGTTATATAAGGTGTTGATCATCCCCTAACTCAATACTAAAGAATGTGATAAATCCTAAATAATTAGGAAAACTATAAATGACTTTAAAAATATTTAAGTAACTGAACAATTTCTATTTACAAATACATTTAATCAAAATAAACCAGACTTAATGCATTAAATCATAACCTATGTGTAATATTATAT
Source organism: Enteromius unitaeniatus (assembly GCA_032359435.1). NCBI lineage: Eukaryota > Metazoa > Chordata > Actinopteri > Cypriniformes > Cyprinidae > Enteromius > Enteromius unitaeniatus. Next base: position 3,532,350 of record JAUMHI010000243.1, on the reverse strand, counting down.
TGTTGTTGGGGAAATTGTTGTTATTGTGTTGCACCAGCAAGGATAGAGTTAATGGAAGTGTAACCCGGAAGTGAGAGAAAGTGTAGTTCAGCTGGTGGCGCTTCTGTAAACGGTTGCTCTTTATCTCTTTAAATCTAATAAATTTCGTGTTGGTCTGAATGAAAATGCTAATTCATTATTTGCTACTAGGTGACACTTTTGGAGCGTTTTAAAATTTAAGTGTTTTTTGACCTTGCATGCATGTCAACCTATTGTTTTCAGACTTCCAAAACCAAAATATGAACCTTTCTTAACCCATAATAGGTGCACTTTAAAATTAAATGTGCACAAAGCTGAATTTTTTGCAAGTCTTCGGTGTCACATGATTAATTTTATCTTTAAATATTCCGTAACTACCAAATGTATATGTACTCTATATGTAATCTCAAGTGATTTAAATAAGTTCCCTGTTTTCTGCCCATCAGATCAATATTTAAAAGAGCAGCAGAAAGTGATTGCGGCTCATTATGACGATTGTGTCTTTGAACAGGTACCACTTTTACCTAATAAAAGAGTCAATGTTTTCAAATACAGCTGTGAAATTTAAATGAGTTTGACACCCATGCTTTAACAAAAAAGAAAGTTTACACCTTCCTCTGACAACAAAGGAGTCGTCTACACTGTATAATGCATTTTAGAGCAATCACAATTCAGTGCTATTTTACCGCACTGTCTAATGAGCCTCTCCAACACTTAAATACGCTTGAGCTGGAAGACTTTAGATACCATCCATTCTTCAGCCAAATTAACAATGCATAAGGAATTATGTGCATCTTTATAGTTTGCATTTTAACTCCAGAACTACAGCTGGTTTAAATCCCATCAGATGTGTCTGTCATGTCAAACAGAAGTGTGAGTTTGGAGATGATTGTATGTTTGTTTGTTTAGCTCATTCCCAGACCTGAGCACAAATGTGCCTGAACACACCACAAGAGGGCATTCATTAACAGAAAGAAAAGGCTGTGAACTTGTATTGTTTGTAGTCTTCAAGAGCATCATGTTCCAGTAAAATTATTTTACTCCACCAAATCTGAAACCTATTGAAAAACGGTTTTCCTGTTTAACAGAAAAAATATTCTGTAGTGCCATATATCAGGTTCTATTTTGTCATTTGTGTCAAGCCAACATAAAAGCCAACGGTTTATACTCACTTGTACTATATTATTTCTCACATAGGCAGATGTTTATTTTGGCACTCATATTAACAGGTTGCAACATTTACACCGTGTAGCTGCCGTAACGCCACATGGGGTATATTAATATTTTAAATATGATACATAAAAAAATGTAAAAAAAACTGACAAGATTGAAATACTAGTTTGTAGCTGAAAATGTACTCATTCACCCCACACATCTGTAGACTAAGCAACACCAGACAACAATCAGTTCCGTGAAACAAAGCAGAACCAATGTTATACCGTCTGCGAGGGGCGCAACAAAATACTACAGAAATCATTATAATCAGTGATGCTTTCTACACCAGATGTGAGCGGCCCGACAAATCTCAGACAGAAAACTGCTGCCGCTTTCTATGTATGACTTGCTTCTGATGTAGACAAGGTATTACTCACCTATCGAGAAGAACCAAAGCCACCTTTGCATCCAATTCCACGCTTTGAGTTCTCTCCACCGCAGACATTTTCCTTTTTTGTTTTTTATCTTTCTGTCGCTCGGCTTGGCTGTTCACTGAACACACTCTCCTCCACATCATTAGTAGATTTGCCCTTTACTGCTGATTGGCTACAAGTTTGTTTGGGTACCTGGCCCGACTCATTCTAAAGCATTTCTGAAAAATCACTTACCCTGCCTTTTAATTGATGAAGCGGAGTGGTGTGGATCAGGATTATTGTGATGTCTTTATCAGCAGTTTGGACTCTCATTCTGATGATCATACCCATTCACTGCAGATGATCCACTGGTGAATAATTTATGTTATGCTGCAATTCTCCAAAACTGATGAAGAAATAAACTCATCTACATATTGGCCTAAGCGTGAGGACATGTTCAGCAGATTTTCATTTTTGGGTGAACTATTACTTCAACAAAGAACAGGATGTTTATTCATGCCTTTTAATGTGACTACTTGCATTTGAGTTGGGTGCTTGTGCGTCAGTATCATTCATCTATCATTAAATTAGATTTTAGGCATTACTCATGGGAAAAGGTTTAGGTGTAGAGATATGGTCAAGCCTATTTTTTTGGATTAAAATGCTGTTCTAGTGTCAACAAAATATTCTGACCAATCAGAGGAGGGTGGTTTAGAGAGACTTAATCTAGAACTGCTTCGAACAAATCATTTGAGAATCACTGGAAAATGTGGTGATATTAACACATATGTTGAGAAAACAAAAGCGTTTTTACCTTGCATGCATGTACTTTAAACTTTGTAGGTTACCCCCGAAAAAATATTAGGAGCCTTTAAAATGGCATAATAGGGGCACTTTAAGGGCCATTAGTGGAGAAAGATGCTGTTTGGACCAGCCAAACCCACATATACTGTCCACCAGCAACAACAGTTGAATTAAGTAAATATCAAATTAAGTTACTTTGTTTTCCCAGTGTGTGCACGCTTCCTTCTGCCAATCCTTCATTATTCTTATGCATTATTTCTGTAGCGTATGATGCGTATCACATTTTAGGCCACATGTTCCTAATGAAGTGGGCAAATCAAATTAATTTGTCGCATTGTTTGCGAACCATATCTCAGCCATACAGTGAGCGAATCTGCAAACTCCTTGTGTGATCCATTTACAAGAATAAAAGTCCATCAAAAAGCACCGTTATCCTTTCTGGTTGCCTTTATCATGTGTGCGCGAGCTGCGGAGATCACTTTTAGTGCCTTTATCTCTCCGTTCATGCTTCCTTCTGCTGCTCTCTCCTCCTGACAAACTCCTGTTCTCGGGATGAAGCGTGTGTCTCATTCATTCTAATTACGGCCATTGAAATGGAATAGAGGCCGGTTTGTTTACGAGCGGCTGCGGCTGCTTAGCATTCTGAGAGTGAAACCAGTCGTCTTCACAGACAGCTCAAGGTTTACCTAAAGCAACTCCCACTAATTTACATTTATGTTTTGCCTTGTTATTTCCATATCTGCTGCGAGGGATGTGGATGGGGGGGTGCGGGAAATCAATCATGTTTTTCTCTCACCGTAATAAGGTTTGCCGACTGAAAATAGGAGAGGATGGATAGGAGTGTTTGAAATCATCTGAGTAAGTTGAGATGTGGGAGAGTCTGGAAGCAGCATCTGGAATAACCTAATTATTTGGCAGCGTGTCGTGGCGTTTATGTTCAGAGGCGTATTCATTACTGTCTTCAGTCTGTAGTAGTGTGTTTCTTCAGCTGTGGGCGCTTCTGGCCCTGTGGACTTTAGGAAAGTGAACTTGAGATAATCAAACAACCTGACGCTCAACCCGAGAAAACTTAACTAATTAACGAATTTGTAGGATGAGATTCATACATACATTTATGATTTTAAAACAAATTAATTAAAATCAATAAATGGTTGATGTGCATTTCCTTATAATCTGCCTGGGTCACTGATCAGTTATTTGTTTTCACCTCAAGTTCTTTAGCTGCACTGTTGTAACCATGTAAACCAAATAAATGATTTTAATGAAACAATATGTATTTATGAATATGACGACAAAAAAACGAAAAAACATTATATATTGTGTAAATTCTAAATTGAAATATTGATTTTAAAACTGAATTCTAAAATTGAAGGACAGTGTGTATTATTACAAAAATGTATTTTAGAAACACAAAATACAACAATGCAAAAAGGTTTTTGTTAAGGAGTGGCTTTACGGTTAGGGTTGTGTTAGGGGATTGTTTGGTCAGTATAAAAGTAGTAGAAGTCTATTGGAAGTCACAGAAACAAATGTATGTGTGTGTGTGTGCGTGTGTGTGTGTGTGTGTGCATACCTGGTATTCCCTACATTATGAGGACCAAATGTCTCCACCAGTATAATAATACCAGCCAATTTTGGCCTCGTGGGACATTGTTTTAGTCTCTATGAGGAAACAAGCTTATAAATCAAACATATTGAAGTGTTTAGAAAATAGCAGAAAGTTTGATGTGAAGGGTAGGGTTAGGACAAGGAATAGAAAATACAGTTTGTACAATATACAAATCATTACACCTATGAAATGAGCCCATAATACCACTGTGTGTGTGATTATTTTTGTATTAACTGACCTTCACGCAGTTTATGCAATGGAAATAAACTTTTCGGAGTATTCCTAATCTAACATTCGTATCCTTGATTTTTAAATGCATTCCACGCTAATTAATTTCTTTTACACTATTGGTTATGTGGTGTTTCAATTCAGTAAGATGCCTATACTAATCATAATTATAATACGAATAACTGTTGCCTCCTCCATCAAGTTTAAACTAGCACTAGACTACCAGAGAACATGCTGAAAAAGTGAATATTATAGCAGTATGTTGGCATTGAGGTGAATGCTTTGCTCCTGTTTCATTTTAATCTTTGCTGAAGGGCACATGAAATATATATTCCTCGCTCTGAGCAAATCCTGAATATGGATGTCTTTTATTTTCAGATGTGTCTCTGATACAGCTGGAGACACACAGACAGAGAGAAAAACGTATAGTGTGTCAGTGGGCAGAACGTCTCTTTACTATGAATAATGAGTCGTTGATGCAACAGAACATTTTTGCTTCCCTGGACCAAATAAAAAAGGTTTGGTCTGGGTGGGTTGTGAAGAAAACTATATGATGGATCTGCTAATGCAATTGCAGACTCGAGAGAGAAAAACAAGCCACTTCAGCAGAACTGCTGTGCCAAATCAACATTTAGATCCACTGCATATAAGATGAAGAGAAATGCAAGAACCGGTTCACATATTACAGGACAGAGTATTGTCATCTCAACAACAGACATCATGCTGCTATTTTAGTTTGGGTCAGAGCAGGTCTTTAAATGGTAAGCATGCCTTTTAACTACATAGACTCGTAGGTCAGAGTTCCGACAAAAACATCTGTGCAACATGTTTGTGTTCCCGCTCTCTTATGCATTAGAAAGGAAGCGAATGAAACACGAAATGTGACCAACCAACCCGTCTGAAGCAATGGCAAAAGCAATCACTTTAGTTCCAGAAGTTTTATTCTCCCTCAAGTTCATTTACTCTCTCATTCTTTTAGGATGGATTTTCTTCTCATTTTGCTGTTGCTATTGACACGTTCCTGCCCTCCATCAAGCGTAACAGAGGCTTAAGAAGTAATTTACCAGAAAGACTGAGCAGAATAAAAATGCAACGTGCTCCGCTGCACTGCTGGAATGCTGTTCTGTTCAAGTTTAATGGACTGATACTATTAATAAAGCGTTGTCTGTCATATGCTGAGTGTCCGGTTTGAAATTATTTTGAAAGATGTCATCTGTATCTATTAATTCAGATAAATCTGTCTCCATCTCAGTCAATCAAATCCACCCCAGATACCAATCTAGCATTAGACGGACTGCACAACGGTCTACACATGTCAGAGGTGAAGACAGTACATCGATACTTGACTCTTCTCATTTCGGAGAAGGCAGGATATGTGCTATTTGGACTTTCATGTTTTTTCTTTATTCTGTTTTGTTTAGCGGTGAAATATAGATCTTGTGTGAGGGCCACCAAGTTCACATGTTAGCATCCACTCAAAGAACTTGGCTGACAGTGTGGTGCACCGGGCCAAATATCAGGTATCTATTTGTTCGGCTCAGTGGGTTGTCATTAGCAGCTGCAAGGTCACTGATTAATTTCCCAGGGAATGTATAAATTGATAAAGTGCAGTAAGTATTTTTTGGATTAAAAATGTAAATGCAGATATCTCTCCTCCATTTCAGACAGACCTGACCGACACCCATGATACACATGAGTGATTTGCTCATCAGCACACCAAGATCAACTTTACCTTTACTGTACCTTACCTTCACCTACTCACCCTCATGTCATTCCAAACCCACAAGATCTTTATTTTGCATTTTGTCCCTCCCATAGACAGCAAGGGTACCACGTTCAATGCACAGAAAAGTATCAAGATCATTGACGAAAGTAGTCCATGTGACATCAGTCAAATGTTAAATATTTTTGCGCAAAGAGAACAAAAATGACGACTTTATTCCACAAAGTATATTTTCATCTCCACTGCACAACTTGTGGACTTGTGTCTACAACAGTACCATGACACAAGCGTATGGCATTGCCGACACTGATTCAGATCAATGTGAAGACATGTGAAGATGATCATGCCAGATTTTGTTTGCGTCATGGTACGTCGTTAACATGCATCCACAAGTGACAAAGTAGAAGGTTTGAAATGAATGCCACTGAATTCAAGCAAATACAAACTTTGATTACAAAGTCTGAAATCACATCATCAACCCATCCAAGTGCCATTTGGTGACTAAAGGAAAAGGTTGCTATGGCTACTTGAAAGTTACCTCACTTTTTGGAACTAAAAGTTCTGAAGGTTATCTATTTATTTAACTGTAAAATGACACGGTTATGTTTCATGACCTTCTTTCTTCAACCTTCTTTGTTGCATAACCTTCTTTTTACCGTTATCAGAACTCAGTATCCTTGCACAGTTCTGCAACAGTTATGCAGAAATCTTCAACACTGTCAGCCACATACATTTGATCTCTAAATGTGCAGAAATGGCCAATATCTGGATAACCAAGTAATGCATCCAATTAATGTCCAAACTACTGAGGTACTGCAAGGTTCGGTACTTTTGCCATTGATTTTCTTAAAATGGTCAAAATACAAAATTCTGTTGTGTCATATTTTTTTGTAATTGTGATATGCTGCTGACCCTCAACTCTCATCTAATTTGGTCCTCTGTATCTCCATCTGTGATCCCATCAGAAGTCTTTGATGGTTGTACATGATGGTTTGATGGTTGTGTAAAACACATATACGCCACTGGAGTCTGCCACCAAGGCAGCTGTCTTGAACATATCTTATAGTATATGCATACAATATGGCATACATGCATGGCGACCCATCTCGACCCTTTACAAAAGAAAATTGACCTACATGTAGATGACAAACACTCCTTTGTAGGCATAAATGCAATATGTGGCAGGTCTTTTTCCTTTGCCATACAAAGTTTAACTGTGAGATCCCAGCACAAGATTTAGTGCAATCATAAAGGTTTACTTTTTGACACAAGCACTTTCATAGCATATCTGTTTTTATATTCGCTTGCGGCTGTATGTTGAAAACAGACCGTGTGAAGGTTGTCTGTAGGCTGATCAGATGCATAGAAGAACATCATTATACACCACTTCAGGCTGAGAGCACTGTAATACACAATTAATACACACACTGCTTCCCACACACTTTCAAAACATACATACGCTCACACATTCCCTAAAGGGAAGGTTATTATCTACTCTATAGCTTTGACCTAGTTTGCTGTTCAATGTCATACACATGACAGCGGGGTGACATGTGTTTCCTTTTCCCAGGAATAGTCCAAGGGTACAATTCCTTCTCTCCTACACTCATTTATGTGAAATAGTTTTGGTTGAAAAATGACATTAGCTATGTATAAATTCAATGTTGTGAATTTAATTGTGTGAATAGAATATTGCATAAAACATCTGTGAATAAAGCACTGTTTCCATCTCACGTCTTCAAGAGAAAATCGTCACTTCTTAACTAGGAAGTCATGTGGTTTTAGAACGATGTGAAAGTGAGTAAATAATGACAAAATAATAATTTTTGGGAACTGTCCCTGACCTCTGATCGGAGTATATTTAGTTTGAGTTTCATACACCGCTGATAGTTTTAGTGTGATTTCACCTCTTAAAAGTAAAACATTAACCTTTTCAAATAAGGTGAAACTACTGAACTAAAGAAAATGCTTCAGTGTAAAGTGCAGAACTTGCAGCAGACTTATTAACAAACAGGAATGTTTAAGGGAATCTTTCAAAAGCTACAGAACATGGCCCGTATTCGCAAAACATTTTATCTTTACCACTAAGAGCTCTCCAAAATAGCAATAAAAGTTGTTAGCTAAGAGTTTTCCTTTAAAACCTATTCAAAAAGCTGCTGAGACAAACTCACTAAGGAATAGAGAGAAGTCTTAAGCCAAGAGTAAGGGCGGGCTTCTAACTATGCACACAGTGTTTGGCTGTTTGGAGAGTCTCTGTCAGAGCTTTGTTCATAGAACTATCGCAGAGTCCAATGTTATGTTTCCATATTCAAATAAAGTTAATACAATTTATATACCGAACGTGTGTGTGTGTTCAGCCTGTATGCTTCTCTTAAAATAAATAAAAATAAAAAAGAATGCGTGTAAAAAAGAGAACCTGTGAATATGCATATAAAAAGCCTTTTAATTAACAGAGTACAATAATTATGGCTGAGTAAGATATGTAAATAAAAAAGAAAACCAAACTGGACACAAGAACAGCTTTTACTTTTTGCCCAACTGGTTAATGTAAACGATATAATCAAATGAAAATATGAAGTTGCGATAAGCTCAAAATCCTAAAGGTGATAATTGTTAAATGTTTCTAAAATATTTATACTCCAAGGCAAATTGCTGGCAACAGCCATTTTAAGAGCTGGTCTTAGTGACTTAGGAGTCCTCTCCACTACACCTCTCCACTTTCACAGGTGTAGGAGACACTTTGGTAAATACTCTTACCCCCAGTTTCACAGACAAGGCTTAAGCTAGTCCCAGACTAAATTGCATGTTTGAGCTGTCTCAGATTAAAATATCTTGCTCTGACATATCTTAAAACATTTTCAGTGTCATTGTTCTGTGTTAAGATGCACACCTGTAATATTTTCTTATAAGGCATTTTTGTAAAAGTTGCTTAAATATCTTTATTTAACTGTCCTGGCATAAGCCAAGCCCTGTTTGTGAAACCGGGCCTTAGAGTCTTAAATTCAGGACTGACACATGCACTATTTTTAAGATTTTCTTCGAATTCAAGAAGTTAGGAGCTACTTTTAACCTTAAGATGTTTTGTGAATACAGGCCCAGATGTTATGAAGCGGACGGGACACAGGAGGTAAGTGATAAGAGCGATAAGAGAGACGATCACATATACACCGAAGACGGAGACACAGAGACGACCACAACCACACACCACAATCCTTGGAGACGAAGAGGGAATCCTTGGGGGCTGGAACACACAGAGGGATCTAGGAGACAACGAGGAGAGGAAAGGTAAGCAGGTAAGTCGTAGAGATAAGAAAGTCCACTTCTCATGAACGAGCTCGGACTCAGAGTGCTGTTCGGTGTGGGCTTATGTGTGGTGGCTGATGGGTGTCTTGATTTGGATCAGGTGGCTGTGACAGGTGCACGTAATCAATCTGAGGGTGAAGCATGTGACACATGTCAGAGTCATAAAATTATGTTTATTAATCACAATCATGAGTGATAGATCAGATAGGTCAAACTGCAGAATACTGCAGGCTTTTTGTAATATCTGTTTTACGTTCCATATTCCCATAAATGATCCAAAATAGAATTCATTGTTATTAAGGAACCATGTAATTTCATTAAATGTTTACTTGGTTTTTAGGTTTATTTATCATGCATATAAAAAAAGATTGTTGAGAAAGATATTATGTAATTGCCTTATTTCCCCATAATTATACTGTGTGTAAAAAAAACTTACACACACACACACATATATATATATATATATATATACAAATATGTAGATTACAAATAACAATATATTAAAATTCATTTTCAAATGCATATTTTGTCAGTAATCCTCCATTTTACTTACAAGGATTCTCCAAGATTAAATTAAAATTCCCATTATTACTAAACGCGTGTTACGCCACAATATTCATTATGAAAACGATTTGTGTAATAATGAAATGAGCTAATTCTACAGAGCTCTGGAGACTGTTGACACTGACACACAGCCATATATTCATCCACCACAGGAGGGCAGAAAAATCATCCACATGTCTCAGGAGTACAACAGCAGCTTTTCATCTCTAATTAAACAGGGTGAGCTTTATAAGGGCTCTGTGATTAATATTCCCTCTCTCACCTAAACACTGTAAATGCTGTTTTATTCCCAGAGTAAGAAAGGCCTGGATTTGCTGCAGCATCATATTTCGCTTCCCTTCGCCGTCTCTTGCATGTGAAATGAAGTTCATTAATAAGAAATAATGCATTATGAATATCACAGACGCTGCACGGGGTTCATGAAAATGTTTTTTTATTTGTTTCTCTGCGCTCTGCTGATATATGTGAAAAAGAAATATTTTCAATTACAGAACTAAACAGAAAGGGGAAATAAGCTGCTTATGAATTATAGCCGGAGTGTTTGGTTCTGTGACCAGCTAAACTCTCTGCAGTGTTTCTTCATTACGACTCTTTTGCGGACTTTCAGAAAATAAACTTGTGTCGAGTCAGAGGTCAGCCAAGAAACTGGAACTCGGCTCTTACATGAACGCACATACAGCCATTGCTGGAAGTCAGTTGAAATATAATTGAAAGAATATAAAGAGTTTTTGTTACAAAAACCCCTCCATTCACTTTAGAAGACATGTGATAACCCTCTGGAGGCATATAGGTTAGTTTTACTATGGATATATGTGATTTCCACCAGCATTACCATAACTTATTTATAAATAATTAAACTTATGGGGTAAATTTCATTTTTGGGTGAACTATCTTTTGAATAATCAGTAGCCTAACATTCTGTGATAGAAATGCATTTTATGGATCATGTTAAATCATGTTTTTACACGTTTTGCTTCATCTGTCAAAATAACACTGTAGCTTGACCTGAAATAAGTATGTGATTCTACTTTTTTTCATTGTCCATGTCATATTAAGTGCTTCAACCACACTGTTGTCTTCTTGATAACCGAATAGGCTAATCTTTATTAGAAACTTTGGTCCCAGTTCATATTGTCCCTAATACCTATGTACTTCCATAGTAACTGGATGTGTATGTAACCACAGTGTGAGTACACACCGGTACATAGTACCTACAGCTGTAATATTTCTGTAACTTCACACATGTAACAACCCTCAGAAAAATGTGTAACAGGACATTGGTAACAACACTTTTTTCACTTCACTAAGTAGTCATGTAACAGAATTACATAGCTATATTTTGTAACAGCAGTATGTATAAGAGTAACTGGAACAGGGGGTGTAGTTGGGTAGGTTTAG
>JAUMHI010000243.1:3495915-3509979 GCA_032359435.1 Enteromius unitaeniatus | reverse complement strand
TAGAAGCAGGTCATTAGTAACTCTAATTAGAGCAGTCTCAGTACTATGATACGCTCTAAATCCTGACTGGAAATCCTTATTAATATTAACAACCTAACAACATCTGCATTGCATGACTAAGAGTATAGTGTGTATCAGAGTGTAGATTTTATTAGATGTGATCGCTAATTGTCACCATTATAATATTATTAATTAATATTAATATATTCTTTTAACCTAAAAACGACAGTTGACATTTTGAAGAGGCAATAGTGGTCCAATTGGAACAATGGAATCACTCAAAACAGGATGAGATGAGCTTGTTTTTAATTATGACATTACAAACACAAACACATTACTGTTTGTTGGATGGGTTAGGTAAAATGTAAATATTGCAAGAAATTCTGTCATTAATTGATGTTTGTGATGGCTGCAGGTGACAGATCTATAAACAATTTTGTGCCATTAAAGCATGTTTGATTTAGTTTACCAGAAATTGTTAATTAATACATTAAAATGTAATTAATGTGGCGTTATTCATGCAGTGATTCATGTGTAGTGTTGCCAACTTAGCAATTTTGTTGCTAGATTTAGCAACTTTTCATACTACCCTAGCAACGCTTTTTTCAAAAAGCACCTTGCAACAAATTTAGCAATTTTTAATTTCTAACGGTGATGCACCATTAACGGACGTAACGTGTTTACACAGCAACATGAGAAATGGTATACTGACTATACAAGGCAAAAAAATGCTTAAGTTGTAATCTGAAATGTCATGTTTTATCTGTGTAATTAAAAAACATGCACAGACCATGAAATTAAATACCATTATTTGACTGTAAATCTAAATAACATGTTTAAACCCTTATTTCACGAAACATGGTTAAACAGTTACTTAACTAACAATAAATTGACTGTAAATATACATAACATGTAAACCCATTATTTAAGAAAGCATGTTTTGACTGTAAACTTAAAGTTTAAATTGTTTTTTTAACAGATTTTGACTGTAAATTGAAATAACTTGTGTCATCCTATATTTAAAAACATGAACTGAAATAGAATAGTATTTTAAGACTAAGTGCATCACATAAATGTCACACTAACAAAAATGAATTTATTACAGACAGTCAATATTAATTGGTCCCCCTGTATTTTCATGTAATGCAATAAAGTTTCTTTTATAAATAACAACAATTTTACATCTCAAAAAAACTAAATTAACATTTGTACATATTAAAATTATCACTAGGTTCTAACACATAATAAAATATGAAATAATTAAAACATTCAAACTTATTCCATTAATAATAAAATAAGTAAATAAAAAAAAAACTACAAATCTCAAATGTGAAATCTCTGTATAAAACACAGCATCAACAAATCCAATTAATATCATCATAGTATTTTTAAGTCTTCCACACACAAGGCACAAACCAATGGGTACAACTTCAATTAATTCTGCATCTTGGTCCCTTAAAAAGGAATCGAAAGACATAGATATTATATACAGAAAGAGAGAGAGATTGCACATCTCAATTGTAAAAATGACAATTCTAAGTAAAAGTGAGGTTAAACATGCATACTATTTTCCATGCGTGTCATCCTCTTTTCCGTTTAATGACTAATTTTCATGCATTACTCCACGTGTCCTTCAGAGATGTGCTACTTTTTAAAATGAAAAAGCTTAGCACAATTAGAGGGTAGGTAAATTTGGGTTGCTACAAATAAATTTAGACAGTGTGACGCAGACCTCATTCTGATTTTGCAGACAGCTTAAAAATCAAAAATACAAAATGCTTCCCAGTAATAGCGTACCACTACGTGTTATGGATTGTTATTGTCCTGCTTTTGATGTAAATGAAGGCCGCCGCCATCTTTGACTCAAACAATGCTGTAAGAAAACTTCTTCTTCTTCTTCTTTAACTGTTTTATGGCGATTGGCAAACCAGCTGTCTGGTGCATTTACCGCCACCAACTGGACAGGAGTGTGAAGCGTTGATTGGGAGTTAGTGATAAGAGGATAGACTCATACAAGAAAAAAACTGTAAGAAAACAGTGACAAGTTCATCATTAAGGTCGTCGTCATTAACTTCATCATTATAATGTTCATCAAGACATATTACCCTGCCAGTGGAGATGAAAATGCAGCCTTTATTCCCACGCTGGCACAAAAATGACGGTAGTTGCTCCGATGGGAAAGCGTGACTGGTTGAACACAGAGTTATTGACACCACATGTTGAAGCGCACAAGGTCTTTGCAGGACCTGATTTGCTCACGTCACAAGTCTATTTTCCATCCAGTTTTTACGCTTTTTGTTATTGACAAAGACAATTTGCATAAAAAAAATATTGTAAATATAAAATATGTCTTTTTATATGATATGTGACGGGAAAAGAGAGGACTTAAGCATACAGAAGATTTGAACACCGGTCTTTCTACGCCAGCCGAGACTTTAGTCATGTCATATTATTTTTTTGTCTACGCTAACCAGACGTGGGTGGAACTAGTGTAATTGTCCTCTGCCAAGAAGGTGTTATATAAAATATGTGCAATAATGATTGCAGAAAAAATGAAATAAAATAACATGATGTACGGAATTCGGTTTCAATTATATATTTATTTTATTGACAGATCTAATGAAATCACATTAATTTTTTTAAACCACATGTGTGACTAGCTTCTCAATGGGCTGGTGGCTAAATCTTCGTAGATGCTGTGATATGTTATGAGGTGCTTGTAAGTTCGAGTCCAACCTCGAACTTACAACTTACAACCTTTTTTTTTGTTTTTTTTTATTAAGTAATCCTCATCATAACCTAAGATGTTAATCCACGATTGTATATAAAGAATACGTTTGTGTGCATTTATTTTGTGACTTCACGACAACAAATTCAGGGTCTCTGCAATAGCGTTAAGTGACTGATTGAAGCCCTCCTTGGCATGAACTATAAAGACTGATGGGAACACTGACTGTTGCCTTCAGCCACTGATAACGGACGGAAACGAGCACTCAGTATCTTTTTTAGAAACAACACTTTCCAGCGCCTGATCGCCTCTTTAACAAACGAGTGATGTGAAAAAGTGGTGGGGACAAAGTCGCTCCTTTGGCAAAGCGTGGTGGGAACGTCTCACCCGTGCCACCGCAAATGACTCTTTCCAGTAACACATATTAACACCAGTTAAATAACTGCCAATGTATGCGTTTCTATGGGAATTTACAGTTCTGATCCAGATGTGATTTGACTGTAAAATTCTACTGTTTTTCTTTGTAAAAATACCTTTTTCCCAACTCTGGAAAATATGATATATGAACGTTTTTTTTAAGGACATGTAAAGTAACTAATACATAAGAATTGCTTTTAATTAAAGGAAAATTTTTTTCAGTAACACACATAATCAGTTAAACAACAGGTAAAATGTACATTTGGTGTCAATGCATGCATTTTTCTGATCAACCTGGGATTTCTACAGTTTTGTCTCCGTGAAAATACATTTATTTTTTACAGAGTTGCGATTACATCACTGACATGCAAATCTGTGCGTGACCTCATCTGGCAACATTTAGCTACTTTTCGTTGGAAATAGTTGGCAACACTGTTCATGTGAGTTATGTTGTAGTTAGGTTAGTTCTTGATTATTAGATGTCTTAACTAGTTTATTGTCAAAACAAATTGTCAATTCATGTATTAGTACATGATAATTTATGTACTATGTTACCTAATTTATGTAAAGTGTTACCTAATGTTTTGCTTAAAAGTTAGTTAACATTAAACGTCATCGAAATCCTAAGAATTCACTTTTTTTACAGTAGTGCTCTCATTATAACGTTATGTATATTACAATAGTTATTAATGCTCTGCTTTTCTGTTTTGAGCTGTACGCGCTGAAGATAACCAGAATGAAGCATGATTTTAGTCAGTGGGATTTCATTTATCTCATATAGAATACGCTTTGTTATTTATACAGTATATTACGACTTGTGTCTGTGAGGCTTGGAATGGACGCATTCTTCACGCAACAACGTGCAGAAACACAATAACTATACTAACACAACCAAATCTTATACAACATAAATAAAATGCACAGTATATATATAAATCAGCTGAAATGTTCTGAAATCACTTGAACCATACCTGAAAAAATCCTGTCTTTCACTCTGCCTCAATTTGAGTCCCGTTAAGATGTAAATACCTGCCACCAAGATGCACCTCTGTCGGTCACAGATTAAGAAAAAATAAACTAAACTTGAATCCATATTGGGAGAAAACCAGTAGTTCTATGTGAAATCAGACACTGAGCACCACCGTATATTCAAATGGTATGATCATGACCCGCGAATATTCGACTGTAAGATTGGGAGTCGAATCAAGCTCCTCGAATTGAAGCAGCGATCTCTACTTCTTTTTGTTAATATTTTGTAAGCACAGTGATCTTTAGTGTAAATATCAACATAACATTAATAAAATTCAAATCTCTGAGTTTGACCAGGGCAGATTAAAAATGATAAACACTTGTACAGTTATCACTGAAGATAGTGTTGTCCATGTATGAGTTTTTGATCTTTCTCACTTCAAAATGATTTCAAACTGATTCCATAACTCTGTTTAATTTCTCTGTAGGATCACACACACACACACACACACACACATCCCTGCTATAGTGGCTCACTGTTGCTCATCCATGTAGAAAGGCAGCATGTGCACAGATAAGATCCGCAGCGCTCTGATAAGACGCAGATGGAGAAGCTGTGGATGAAATGATAAGATCCTCCTTTCTCTTCTTTTCTGCTTCTCTCCCAGAAGAACACGCGGGTGTCTTCCCGAACAAGTGAACGCAAATACCAGGAAAAAAGCTGCTCTGGAGAGTCGATGGTCCACTTGGCTCAAAGTGGAGATTTTTCCTGCAATTGAAAGAGACCAAAGACGAGCGAGAAGGAGATCAAAAATATGAGTTTGAATCCATATTACAGACAAAAAAGTTTCATTTAGTTAGATTTAGATTAGAGAGTATTTTGCACATGTTGGTGCTGGATACAGTGTGGTAAACATAAAATACTGAGAAAAAATGCCAATATCACATTGAAATATATAGAATATATACATATAATATACATATTATTCACTTTTTTCTGTAACTAACAGATAGACTCACTGACAAACAGAAGAGAGTTAATGACCATAAGTGTCCGATTAATGGACTTATTTGTATCACAGATGTCAAGTGAAATTTCAATTTGAAAATTGAATTGCGTGATTTGCCTAAAAATACTTCCAGGTGGTGATCTCTCAGTCTTCTCCCATATAAATACATTTCAAAAACGTGATTAAAATGAATATAGACTTTATATCTTTACCTGAAGAGAATGATCTATGTTTAATTCAGTTCTACACTTTGTACTACTATTTGTTTGTTTTTTTTAGATTTTGCACTTTTGATTTGATTTTAAACTAGTAGGATGATCTGTGTAGTTCACTCAAGCACCAAAGACTCGCTTAGACCTACAAGCATGTTCTTCAGCTCAGGCTAAGAGTCCGTGACGGAGAATGAGTTCAAGGGTCAGGTGCTGTGTTAAATGTTAAACACAGGCCCGGCTCTACAGCCTGGCCCACCCTATCAGAAGCTTGGCCCTGCCTGGCTCCACAGTACTTAACAGCCAATCACAAAATTGTTATGATATTAAGTTTTCCCGCCACGCAGTCTGTAATCCCATCCTCACCCACAAACATGCTTGTAATGTATGTAATCAGCGAGCTGCTACCAATTTGCGCGGAATTTAAATCCTTTTGAATACGCTGTTCACTTTCACTTTTGATTTGGCGATCACGCGTACAGTACTGTGTAAAGGGAAAGCATCTTACAAGATCTTACAAGAAATTTGTCAATGAGCTCAGCATCTCTTGATATATGTTAGTGCATGGTCTTGTTAGTCTCAGTGGTCTAGTGCAGGTGTACACGGCGTTTACCCGTTTCTTTATTGGTCGGCTTTGCGTACCCACTTTTAAATCCCTTCTGATGCGCATTCCATAGTGTCCTGCATCAGCCGAATCATGACAGTCAACCGTAAGAGTAGCTAATCAAATCGCATGTGACGTGAATAAATGCAAATATTGCATAAACACCAAGTGAAGACAGTGAAGGTCAGGACGCTCCGGCTTCCCTTTAAATATGACTTATGATTGCGCCTGCTTTGTTCCGATAGTGACGTAGATACTGCCTCTTCAACTACAGCTTCGAATAAAGACTTCAGCCAAAGAGCACTCTTTCATAACAGAGCCAGTGCTCAAAATGTGCCGGTACACGATGGTACACATTACCGGCAGTTTTATCATTTAATCTTAGCGCTTTAGAGTCAAAACGTCAGTATTAGGGTAATTAGAAATGACGCTAAAAAAAATCAGACTAGGGGACACTGATAGGCAAAGGCACCCCGAATTACATCTCATCTCGACAAATCACGTAAATGCAAGCAGAGTCTGTCTAACCAACCTGATCTCATGGAAATTCGTACATACTTTATGAAGTGGCTAATTTGTACAAATTCGTATGACCTTACTCTTGTTGGTTAATAATAACTTAACCACCGTCGGTTGTCGGTTAAGAAAAATAAAATAACCGAAATTTACATTTTTAATGGAGTCTAAAAAGTTCATCAGGAAAAATAATTTGGTTAGGCCTAAACCCTGGCCCACCCTGCATCTCCTATCTGGAGCCGGGCCTGGTTAAACAGCTGCTTAAACACAGATACTAATGGATTTCTGTCTGCGGCTGTGATGGGGGTCAGTGCAGGGGTCACTGACTGTTTGCTTTCACAGGATGATACAGGTTACCGCCACAATTCAGAACAGAGCCACGAGAGTCAAGTGTAGTCGACAGCTAAGATAAACCTCTTAAATCCATAAGGTTAAATGAAAAAAACTGAGATAAACCAAGAGTCAATCTGCCTGTTCTTAGTTTCAAGCAGAGATGGATGTGAATGAATGTGCCAGTGTTTGTACACTTGCAGTTTTGTGGACTTACAATGCCACTACATACATGTGTCCATGAAGTCCTCAGGACCGTAGATCAGTGTTTCCCAACCTTGTTCATGGAGGAACATCAACAGTGCACATTTTGGATGCCTCCCTTATCTGACCAATATATTTCTGGTCCTGGAAAATGTGTTGGTGTGCTTCCAGGAACAGGGTTAGGAAACACTGCTGTAGTGTGTCCCATTTGTCATTTTATCTTTCAGAATGGTGCTCACGAATGCCCTTTTTGTGGCATTTAGTACTTTATTCATTAACTGAAATTAATAACTCAAATTAATTTGATGCATGATAAGTAAGAATTAAGATTATAAATAAATAAATAAACATATAAATATATATATAGAGAGAGAGAGAGAGAGAGAGAGAGAGGTTCAGGGAAAAGGAAATGTCAAAATATAAACTTCATATAGTATTTCACAACTGGAGAATTTTGTTTTTCTTCTTGATTTCAAGATACCTTTTCATGAGGAACCTGTAATTGCTCCTGCCAGATATTTACACATGACAGTATGAAGGAATTAAAACAGACAGAGACAATCAGCAATACTATCAGATAAGGCAAACTAAAAGAGACATGTCAGTGAAGTTTATCTCTGTGGCTCTTGCTAGATTTTATGGGAAAGAACTGTGTTTCTATCACACAAACAATAAAGGCTGGAATAAAGAGCCTGCCTGAGAGCTGCAGTTATCGGTAGAGGTATCACAGTGCTGGCAGAAGGATTAGATGAAACACACTAGCAAAAAACAGCTCAGATAAAGTCGAGAGTGTTTGATTGTCCTGATTCTCGGGGTCAAATCAAGATTAAAGATATTGTTTCTTTTCCAAGCAGCTACACTAAGAGACAGGCATCAACCATAAGATATTTGCAGACAGAAAACCACCACCAAATATTCCCATTAACAGCCTCATTCAAAACTCACACAGTTGCATGTCTTCACATGTCAAAAGTGAAGACCTCTTTCATTTACATTAAATAGAATTTGTATTGTAGCCACTCTCCACTTTAACACATATGCGTTTTTCACCTTGTCAGCCAGCATTTGAGAACTTCCCTGTCAAAGGCACACAAATGCCTTAGATCCTGAATCATCAGAGGGTGTATATGGCCTGTCAAACTGGATACATGTTGTTTTGTTAATGATCTCGCCACACTCAGGTGACTGTGAGACAGCCACAGGAGTCGAACTGTCTGAGAGGCTGTTCGTATCAGCGTGCTCATGCGAAACGTGTTTTTCTTTCAGGTAATGTAAACAGCTGGGTAAATTCCTCTGTTTTCCTGAAAGATTGCTGCCATCACACTATGAGTTGAAGAAACACGTCTGTTCTAAGCTCTAATGGACTGTATGTGGGTAACAGACAACTGACAAAGAAATCTCACACAAAGTTATTTTATACTGGTATACTTTTAATTGTTCTTCAAAAGAAAGAGTTACGCTTGTAAACCTCAATCCCACGATCACTAAAAGAAGCACTGTAGTGACTAAATTAGAGAGCATGGATTTCACACAATCTACCCACACAATGGTGTTCCACAGGGCTCAGTACTGGGCCCACTTTTAGAAAAAAAAAAAAGACTTTTCCTATTAAATGTATTACATTTGTTACATTTCCAATTCCATTAAAATGCAATTTCCTTCATTAAATAACAGATGGTTATCATATTGCATTATCATTCTTAATTCATAGAAACCCTGTTGTCTCACCCACAGCCAATACATTTAGATGCCTTGACTCTTCCTACCTCAAATCATCTCAAGTATAAAGCATATGCATTGTGTGTGTGTGTGTGTGTGTGTGTGTGTTTGTACAGTATGTGTGTGTTTGTCTTTAGATGCTGCACCTGTGTCTTCAAAGATGAAACATGAAAAACTGTCCGGGGACAAATATAAAACATCAGTGATATGCTGATTTCTTGTGATACCAGACACCTCAGAATGAGGGATAGTTTTATATTTGTCTCCCCTTTCAGCATGAAAGGAAAAAAAACTATGTTGCAAGTGGCTGTGAATGAGGAAAAAGCTGAATAGACAGATGTCTGAAGCCTTTTTCAGCTCTAATTTAAGAAGCTGCAAACATGCAGAAAAGTCTGAAAAAGGTTTGCACAGAAACAACGCAGTTGAAAATACAAATAAAATCACACAATTGTCACATGTCATGTCATCGCATGCACAAAGGAGAAACAAGAGATTCAAAGAATAAACAGCCTAGAAGGAGATCACAGGTGACAGGTTTACTACAATACAAACTACTATTATAAACGTGACAGAGCAAAACTCGGCCTTTGTCATTAATATAGTTTTGTAACAGAGGGTATATTTATTTATTTATGATTTAATGCCATGCCAGCAACAATGGCTATATTCATGGCAAAAGTAAAATATCTCAATTTCACAATTCAATTATATATGCTTATCTAATTTAACGCCATAAAAGAGGGTATATAATTTAAACAAAACTTGTCATTATATACACACAGAACACACAGTGAAAATGCATATTTTTTGGCTCCAAAAATATGGATGAATGGATAATCACCTGCACAAAATGAACAGTGTTCCAGTAATGTTAACTGAGGAGTGAATATGATTGTATTTATTTATTTGTTAGGGTTAGTTATTGTTTGTTTATCCTTTTGTTTAGTACAAGGTAAAATTAACCTAAAATTGTTTGTGTGTGTGTGTGTGTGTGTGTGTGTGTGTGTGTGTGTGTGTGTCCTCAGGACAGAATTACAGGGTATTAAATAGATTTTTCTTTCAGCTGCACTCAGAGCTAAAGCTCCAGGTGAGAGGGTTGTGGATGTGAGTCTCACTGTAACATGAGTCTGATTCAGTCAGGAAATATCAGATGACTACATGTGAAAGAGTCACATTAGTGTTTTGGAGCTTTATAAGACTCTTACAAATACTTTGACTCAGGTCACAGCAGGGTCATCGGGGGGCTAAAGGTTATGAGATAATGACAGAGTACAAACTCACTGCTGAGAAGAACCAGTGAGAAACAAACGAGGAAAAGACGAAAGTGACAAAGAGGAGATTACAGCTCTTCTGAAGTGTCCTGCTTCCCGGCTGATGAACATTTGCTGGATCCACTGCCACTAACGTCTTTTATTGTTAACGTCTTATGCTCCATTCGGAGCAGATTCCTGTCATCACAGCTTTTGTTTCTTTTAATCATCAGGATTAAGTGTCTCTGGTGAATATGTCTTCTTGCGAGAACATAAACACTCAACAGCATGGCATGAAGTTACCAGACCCACTTTCTCTTTGACACAAAGAGTTTACTCACACCATCACAGGGGCCACATCAATCAGTTTACTATTGGTTACAAATACAGAGAGAGAAATGTTTCACTCTCTGAAGAAATAATGTGTGAAAAGTAAGTATGCTAGTGGACAGTATGCTGGTGATTTCTAGAGTTTTGATCTACAGTTGATAAAGCATTCAGAGTTGTTTTTTTAGCATATTGCTTGGTTTTATATTTTATATATTTTTTTAAATATATTTTATGTAGTTGAATATAGGGTTAGTTTAATTGTATGTCCATCACCTCAACTCTTCTTACCGTTACTGGTGAATTGTTTTCTTCCAAAAAGACTCTTTCATGACCGAGTGACAAACCTCTCAGTAATGATGTGTTGTGTTGTGTTTTTCACGCTGTGCTTTCAGCTCTTCACACCACTGATCTCTGAGGAGAGCAGAAGTTATATATTCAGAAGTCAAATGAAACGTTATCCTCCTTTTAAACAACGACACTTTCTGTTCTTACTCTTTTTCTCATCTTATTCACATTTTGATTGTCAGATAAGGTAGATTTTACCAGATTTCCCCAAGTCTTTCTTTATAAGGGTCACACTTAAAAAACTGAAATTAAGATTATTTATTTTTAGGTGTTTCTGCTCCATCACAGTGTTTTAGATGTTTTTGTAAATGCTGCTGCACATTACGTGACGGGCTTTATTTCAGAAGAACTGGGATTTTCCAGAAAACAGTCTGTTTTCTTTGACTTTTGCCTCCATCTCTACTTGCATTTGTGTTTTACACATCTAGACTCACTGCGACTTCAATGACCACAGAGTTTGTTTAATATTGTTAATGAAAAGGCCCTTATGTTGCTCTGATTCAAATCACAACCTGTTTTCTATAACCTTGAGCATGACAAAACGGGGAGCACAAAGACTTCAAAGCTCGCTTTTCTAAAACTCCAAAGAGTCAAAGATCCTAAAAACACTGACAGTAAATCTGTGATGAGGTGGAAGTTGTGGAAGTTTTTCTTCATAATTCAGTTCTTTGCGGTTTGTGTTAAGTCTTAATCTCTCTGCAGGACACACAGTAAAACAAAAGCAGGTCATTTAAATGTGGAAATGTGGATTTACCCTGATTTACCACGTAATCACCTTCTTCCTGCACTTCTCAAGGGGCTTTAGATGAGCTCTATAAGAGGATTATTCTCAAATCTGTTACATCAGTCTACACAGCTGTGCTAAACTTCCTCAAAGGTCATCTACAATAAATGTATGCATGATTTTTTGCCTTTAAACATGCATGCTCACATCTCTCCTGAATGTATTTCAGACATGATGAATTTAAGTTTGGCTTTCTTGAATTAGTAATAACATTAGACAACCAATAAACCCAAGTATGGAACAAAATCACAGATTCTCTGAACTGCAGTTGATTTATTTTTGTTTATATCTATTTTCGGCTCCTTTCCCTTTATTTGAGGACGGATGGTTAAGGAGAGACATGAAGAGAGAGTGGTGTGGGACTCATTCTTTTTACTTTGATGATTTTACAGTCAGTATTGATTTGTGGGAAAGATGTCTTTATCTGTGACTGAAAACAAGACACACTGACAGTTTATGTAAAGTGCTCTATTCTTCTTCTAGAATGAGAAAAGTAAACTTGCTCAAGATTAAATGTATTTGCATACATTGTTCTATTCGTTTGGATGTAAGCACGGATATTTGCACAATTTGGAATGCTAAATTATGAATAGTGTCCTAAGGCTGAACATCCTGCTCATATCTGCCATTTGATCACAGTATATATTTGTAAATGTGTTTTGTTTGAGTTTCCCTCTCTGACAAACGTATGTAACAGATCAAACTCAGCTAACCCATCGGAGCTCTGCTGGGAAGATCTGTTGGCAGAAGGAGCGTCTGACGTGCATGCAGTATCTCACTATCTTCTCTCAACATCTCTTTACAATTCAAGATAAAGCAGCTTTTACGGTGTGACTGGAACATCTTTCACACCACGATGCTGCAGGTTCAAGCCCACATGTTCAGATCAGATCTAATCGCATTCTGAAAAAAAAACATCTCTGTGTGAAGAGTTTGGCTGCAGTAAAGTCAAGAAAATCAAGAAAATTAATGCAGATTCAAAGTTCTGACAACAAAACATATCCAGTCACTCTACAGAGGATCAGCAGATAAACACCTTTCATTCCATATATATATATATATATATATATATATATATATATATATGCACAAGAAATATCAGTCAGTAGTTAGGGTGACTCGTGGATTCTGAAGCCTAGTGACACTTTATGGGGTTTCTGTATGTTAAATTCAGATTTTTACAGCATAAATTACATGACAAGTTTATTAGCCAATAAAAAAATACTTTTTTTTTTTGAGCAGACCATCTCAATTTTACATGATAAGAAACGTTAGGGTCTATTGCTCACTACATAATGAGCACACATCGGAAAACATGTCACCTGGAGTCGTCTCGTTCTCTTGAATAATAAAACGGCTGGTTTAGCAGAAAGCTCCTGACGGGGTCCTCAGGCCGAATCTTCCTGCAAGCATTCATTACATGTAACTACTTGCTTGCTTGCTATTGCTACAGATTATATTGAGTCAATGTATGTCCTCACAAAGATAGATGTACAGAGTTGTGTGTGTGTGTGTGTGTGTGTAAGTGACTGTGTAAAATAAAACCCAAGAACTAACCTACAACCACATATTGTAGTTCATCACAAAATCAAAAGAAAATAAAGGACATTTTGCATATTCTTTGTCAATTGACAATTAAAATGCTATAATAACCCTGCATTCTCATTATTGTAATCCAAAATATTCATTCATTCTAATTCTATATGTTTTGTGTAAGTGCAATACAGAAATTAAAGTTATTTTGATTTCAGTAAATCAGCATTAATTACAGTAGATACAGAAACAGCAGGATACAATTATCACCATACTCCATACTGAGAAATGAACTGTAATTGAAAGAGTATTCTCACATGACCAAAGGATTCATGTATGCAGCTACAGTCCTGCAAAATTTAATGTTGAAGGACTGGACATAGAAACATAATATTTTTGTGTGGATTAAACACACAGCCCTTCAATTCCTAGCCAAGATCACTACAGTACCATTAAAGACCACAACGAACACTCTGTTTCTGACCAGAACTGCTGAGACAAAGAGAGAAAGAGTGAGACAAAAAAACCTAGATATAACTAGATGCATGTACTGTAATCAACCAGTAGATGACAGCATGTGTTCAGGTTGTTGTCATAAAAGCAGTTTTATTAGTTTGACCATACAGCTGTGCAGCGCTGATGTTTTTAAATTATTAAATTAATTAAATTAATGTATTAAAATTAGTGCAGAATCACAGGAATGACAATTAAAAAATACCACTGCAGAGCTGAGTATATTGCTTAGACATTGTAATATATTACTGATTCCAAATTACATGGCAAAAATGAAAGTCAGTAACATAATCCATTATCCAAAAGATTTATTAATATATGGTTAAATAACCCACTGATAAATCAAATAAAAATGTATGTGTACATCAGTTGACGCAACGTTAAAATGATGAGAAAACAAAGTTTTCTAGTTTTGTGGCCATTCACAAAAAGACAAAAAAGTATGAATGTATGTAGGCTATTTATAATATTAATCTGATTATGACCATTTTAAAATTTAATATACCCACTCACAGACAAGGCTTAGGCTAGTCCCAGACTAAATTGCATGTTTGAGCTGTCTCAGATGAAAATATCTTGCTCTGACATATCTTAAAACATGTC
>JAUMHI010000243.1:3478156-3495815 GCA_032359435.1 Enteromius unitaeniatus | reverse complement strand
AGAAACAGCCCTGCTTATATATAGTTGTTGAGTTTATATATATATATATATATATATATATATATATATATATATACACACTCAACAAAAATTTGGACAGGACCCTTTTCTATTCTAACATGACAATGCCTGTGTGCATAAGACAAGGTTTAAAACGAAATGATTCATTCAGTAAGTGTGGCAGAACTTGACTGATCCGCAGAGAGCAAAGTCATAATGGCAGCTGGACACCTCTGGTGTGACTTTAAATACAGACCGAGCCAAAAGTTCATCACCAAACACCAATGAATTGTACAAATGGGTACATTATTATCAACACTTCTAAAGCTGTTGCAACATTACATGCTTAAATATTCCGGTTTGCACTCATTACTAAATTAATTACTAAAGTAGTCAAATCTGTTCATCGGACGGGGGTGACCCAATACTTTTGGCAATATAGTGTGTACGTATCTATATATATTTACGTATTGTTCTGAACAACTGATAGCTTTCACATGACCTCAAAACCTTATAAGATCATTTCGACCTCTAACAGAATTAGAATTTTACACCAGAAGCGAGATGAGCTGAAAAAAAATACTTGTGTTTTCAATCCACCTATCTGTGTGATGTTGAATGAATAGTTCATCTGTCAAATTAGACGTAAAATTATTTTCACACATCAACATCTTCAGTCAAAAGCTAATCAGTTTTGTACAGTTCAATTTAAAAATAGTAACATATACAAAGATATGAGAAACAACTAAATGCAAAACATACTCATTTTAGTTAATACTGTCTTTCTTTATGTGTGCATCTAATTTAAACTTTTGTGAACTGCTGAGCTCAAATCCTCTCAAGGTCAGTCAATCCTGTTCACAATGAGATTAAAAACAAATCCTGGATCAATGAACACAAGAGAGGAGGAAGCTCTTTAATCTATGGATTGTCTCGTTTTCAGGGCAAAAGCGGCGTCTGGACAGATTCCCATAACTACTGCTATGAAGAGCTCAAAAAAGCACAGTTCTGTTTCTTCACACAGAAACATGATTTTGAGCGTGTTTGAGAGAGAGAGAGAGAGAGAGAGAAAGAGAGAAAGCGTGTGTGTGCCTGTGTATAAGTGTCTTAAGTCAGAATCACCACACAAGGAGACGTTGGTCTTTTTTTAGCAGTGTAATGTTGAGATGAAGAGTTAATCTTACGTTCAGGGCATTCTTGGCGACCTCCGCCTCGGAGCGACTGTCAAAACTCACAAATCCAACCGGCTGCAGAAACACAAAGAAATCAAGGTAAAGAGAAGAAGAAGCTCTTCAAACCGTTCAAAGCAGCAGAGACAGATTCAAGACTAACTACTGAGATACAAAGATGGATGAATGCAAAGCAAATTTAACTTGTTTTTACTGTTTGACTATCATTGACTGCTGTCACTGACAGTGTTCGGTAAGTTACTTAAAAAAAGTAATTAATTACTAATTACTTAATCAATATTGTATTTAAAATACTTAAATACTTATCTAATTTGTCTGAAAAGTAACTTAATTACTCAATAAGTTATTTAACTAAATATTTCTTAAAATCCCTATAAACATTGAGTAGACAAACAATAGAAATTAAACTCTTTAAATAATAAATAATTTTAAAAAAAGAGTCAACATGAAATTTGAAGTTTGAAAACATGAAGTTTAGCCTTTTAGCTTTCCGAATCATATTTATTACATTCTATAAAAAAACATTATATAATAATTAACTTTTTTAGTAAGAAATGTAACTTTAGGTAAGAAACAAAAATATCATTCTGGCAGAAAAACAATATGTCCTCGTACAAAAGTAGAAGGATCAATCCAATGTGCCGTCATTCCGAGAAAACTTTTGTTACGGCTGGTCCAAATGTCAGCAGTCGTGGAAATATATTCCAAACTCTCAAATGTCCCTTTTTTTCATTTCCATGTCAGCATAACACTTAACTTATCTAAATAAGTCGAAAATGTTTTTAGATCGGGCAGTGCTGCTTTTTTGCTAAATGTATTTTGTTTAATTTGCACCTAAAAGACAGATTCTTCAGTACGCAGTGGTAGCATCTCTTCCAAAATGTAGCCTGCAATAATTTTTTTTAAGCTAACCTTCAGACACTTTCTGTGCTGCCAAGTTTTGCCTGCTTAGCAGGAGTTATCACGGTGTTATCTGTGGATGTTGAACAAGGATCACTCAGAAGTGTTTGTCTATGCTGCCGTGTCGGGTGCTTCAGTAGATTACTCGTGCTATTGACAGCGGCCCAGGACATAGCTTCCATATTACTGTAATGTTCTTGTCTGCTTGTTTCAGAAAAGTGAAGTGATGGGAATATTTCCATTTCATAAAACAGCCACTCGCTTCAGCCAAGTCCGACATCTTCCGGTTTAGAATACGGCTATGCAGCAAACTGGTGCGAAATCACCTGCAGTACAACGATACTGCAAAGCGGCAGAGTTTACTTTTACCTTTAGAAGATAAATTAATAAAAATCAAATAATAATATTCAGCGAGTTCAATTATTTTACAATTTCATGCAAATACATTCACATTACAAGTACATTACACTTTACCTAAAAATGTACAGTAATCAGTTACTCTACTTTTTCAGTGAAAAAGTAATTTAATTACAGGAACACGTTGCACCCAACACTGGTCACTGATAACAATATTAGTGAAGATACTGCATATATGTGAACAAGCACAGACATGGGATGTGGGAATGACAAGAGCTGTCTGGGAGTGACTGACCACTGAACAGATTCAGAGACACTCTCTTCTTTGAGAGATGCTGGAAAGTCTGCACATGGAACTCAGCATTCCAAGCTAAGCAGTGTTATTCGGATATTGCGAATAACGGTTAACGGTTCGGATGTTGAGAAAGTGTTTAGTGTGTTTGCCGCTAAAGAAGAGGTGACTAAATATGATGAAGAAACTGATGCACAGGCAGATCAGAGCATTTAGATCAAGATTGCCTCTTTCCAGCCCATTCTCTGCACTCGGTCGCAACCAAAGATGCTGAGGGAGCAGTGGAAGGCCATTCATTTAAAACTATTTCTAGGACCACTTTTGTCAAACATCAAAGCCATTGCAATTAACAGAATAGAAGCATGCAAGCTTCTGACACCATTAAAGACAGATTTGGTGCACGTTGGTTGTGCCAAAATAAACTCTGCTCGGAATTCTGCATTTAATACAATGGATCGTCTCAAAACCCGCATCGAAGAGAAATGGCTTCACGCATACCAAATGAGCAAAGAGATAAACTGCAGTTTTCCTCATGCAGTCCATGTTTCAAGAGGGCCAGAAACTGAAGGTGAAGATGTCACAGCTAGTTCTCCAGGAACCAGGAGCATGTTTTGATCGAAGAGGACAGATTTAACCTGTTAACTGTCACCTGTCCTCTCTGTGGGCCCCTATAAGTTTACTTCAATTTAATGAATTAAATAGTAATCTAATCTAGTATATCGTCGGAAAGGTCTATGACTGCTAAATAAATATTTTATCAAATTTTTGTTTAAAAGAATTCTGCAGGAAAAGTAATAGATTCATATGACAAGAGTTACCTACAAAATCTAAATCATATCAGGAGTTCAGACCTTTGTATTCTTAGTTGTCTTTTTCCCATCACACTTTAGAAATCATAAGAAATTATATATCTCTTAAAAGTTTAGATGTTCACTATGTCTATGTTCAAAAATGTGAATGAGAGATTTAATCAAAACCCTATTGAAAAACCCCACTGACTCTGGGACGATGGAAGAAGATCTCGCTTCTGGGTTTTTGACTACAAAGTGACATCATAGTTTCTAATCTCTGATATATTGCGTTGTTTTGAATACCAAATATTTTACTAAAAAACATTCCAGTGTTTATTCAGTTATTTCTAATATATGTCTTTCTGGAGGGAAATGTAGTTTCCTTGGGCCTAGCTACTTTCTCAGAAGAATAGCTTAACTATTTTAATTTATGAGTAGTTTATGAGCTTGTAGCTCATTGAGAGACAGTTTAGAAAAGCTTCCCTAATTCTGAATATCTGCAAGGCCCTCTCATAGACAGTGGTTTTCGTTTTAATATAAGGATATTTTCTAACCGTAAAATGTCCTCATTATCACACAGGATGCGTGTCTCCACTTCCTTCATGCTTTTGAAAGAGTTAAGAAGCATTTCTAAAAATACACACACTTCAAGAATTGAAAGCTTCACAAAGAAAGAAAGAAAGAAAGAAAAGTAGTACATGAGGAGATGACATGTTATGGAAAAAAGTAATATATTTAAAATATGTCTAGTTCAATTCTATGAACATATTTACTGACAGATATCTCCAGACCTACTGATATAAATATTTTGATTTAAATGTGTTTGGAGAATTACTTGTGCACAATGCATACTTGTTATTAATAAGCCTAAAATGTGTGTATGTCACTTTTAATGAGGGTTTTGTAATACTGCCCTTCAAATGCTAAATATTTAAAGTATACGTGCAATAGTTCCACTTTAGCACAACCAAATACACTAAATGTGTTTTTATTTGGACTTCAGCACAATTAAAATGCATTAAGTGCAATGTCAGTATTTCTAATTTAGCAGACTTTAAGTATACCAGTTTAGTGCATAAATATGAAAATGTATTTGTAGTATACTGAGCATGAATGTATTTCAAATACATGTATATTTATAGTAGTTTTAAGTATATTTATTTTTCACTAGGGTTAACATGAAATAATTCTATTTTTATGTATATTTGTTACATCGCAGGAGCATTTAAACTAGTGATTGCAAACAAGATCAGAAATAATAAATAACAGTATCTCTACAGGACCTAAACTGAACATCCATCTTATAACCTTATAGCAACCAACCAAAGCACCTTAGCAACACCCTAGTAACCACACAGCAGCATCCTGACACACTGACTGCTTCAAGCTTTATAAACAACTGCAGAACTTTTGTCACACTTTCTCAAGTCACTATCAGAGTTAGTCTGGACAAGTTTCTCTTACGTAGTTAACACTGCTGTGATTGTGTTTCTAATAAAACATGAAAAACGTGAAAAGGGCCCA
Organism: Enteromius unitaeniatus; assembly: GCA_032359435.1. NCBI lineage: Eukaryota > Metazoa > Chordata > Actinopteri > Cypriniformes > Cyprinidae > Enteromius > Enteromius unitaeniatus. Next base: position 3,490,761 of record JAUMHI010000243.1, on the reverse strand, counting down.
TTAGGAATATTAATGAGGAATCAAATATTTCTCACCTGTTTGGAGGTAAATTTGATTAAGGACCCTTCGTAACCCTAAAGAAGAGAAGCAGAAGTTAAACGCAGCTCATGTTGACAGTAATTTAATTTCGTTTATGGAAGGTTTGTAGCAGAGGTGGACAAAGTACACAACTCCATTAATTGAGTTAAAAAAAATACTCCATTACAACTCAAAAGTATTTGAGACCTATACATATATATAAATCTCTGCAATTGAATTTATGTCAAACACAGAATGGGTGCTTCGAGTCAAACACTGTTTTAGACACAACATCTCTTCTGTGGCTTCAAAGGTATTACTTTCATTTAGACAGTTTAGCAAAATCAGACAATATTGTGTCTAATATATACCACAATATGAACGTATTGTTAAAGAATCCAGCAGCTAGTTCAGGTGCAAAGAATTCCAGAATTGAGAAATTACTCAAGTACAGATACTTCTTACACACAGTAATGATGTAAATGTACTGAATTTCGGTCCACCTCTGTCTGGTGGATTCAGACACGCACCTGAAAAGGTCTGAATAACAGGTAAAGCTCTCTGGGTTTGATGTCCAGCGGCAAACCACTGACAAACAGAGTCCTGACCTATGAAGGAGAAGAAAACCTCTCTGCATCTGATCTTTAACGAGTTATACACATTATTACAGAGTTGATCTGCATGATACAGAACAATCTGAGAACAGTACAAAAGCTAGAGCTAGAGTAATTAACATCAGTTTATCGCAGCACTGAGTCAATTAAAGGTAACTTACCTCTTCTTCAGAGATGCTGGGCTCATTCTCGCTGTTATTGTTCATTCTGGAGCACAAATATGAAATTATAATCATGAGCTTGTGCAGCGCGTCTGTCTCCTTTGCGCGCTCCCGCGGTCAAACGCGCGTCATAGCGGCGTCGTGTACGTGCTTCATGATGTTTTTTTTATTGCAACGTGAGTAACATTTAAACTCTTTTTGTCTCTAATAAAAACAAACGCTCAGTTATGCATTTATAAAACGATATGCATATATAAAAGTGATATATTTATATTAAATTTCTAGTTCATAACTAAGAGGAAACACAAATTGTCCATAAATATTGCAGAGAAAGTGTCAATTCCCATCAGAAGTTCAAACCCTGATGAAAAGGTCATCTGTCAAAAGAGTTTAGCTGCCCTTTATTACCCACAGACTCGCCGTTTGCTATTTATACACACTGTCATACTCAAAAGCAGTAATAAAACTTCATCTCCTATATTATCATAATAAAATATAAATAAAATCTATATTATCAGCGATCATCAGAACTACGTTTTAAACGACTACTTTTAAACTGCTGAATATTTTTTTTGCATGTGTTATAACAGAATCATTAACAAAAGTAAGGCAATTATTTATATATGTATTTATTATGTCTTCAAAAGTTTTTTTCCTCAACATCCTGTTGCAATATTTTACAAAATAATCAAGATAAAGTGTTATGCAGGCTATTAAAGACAATATTAGACGTCCACGTATCTCAGACCTCAAATACATCAAATATTAGCAGCTTTTGAAGAAGAGAGTAAAGAAGACTCTTTCTCATTGTTTCTAAGTAAATCTTGAACTAGTTGGTGACCTATTCGATCTCAAAGATGGGAGTTGTTACTGAAAAGTGAGGAGTTTGCATCTATGTCTGTCATTTGGCGCCCCCGTGTGGAGAAGAGCAGAATCACAGAGACTCCAGACACACATGAAGAGCATTTAATGTGTCCTCAATAACTTACATCACAAGCTGTAACACTCTTAATACACTCTTAACACAATCTAGAGCGAAGAAAAGATGCTCAGCTTCTGGCCGGAGTGGAGCTGCCTTTCACCGTCTTCTTCAGATGATGATAATTGGGCAGGATCTTCATCAGGAAGTCCAGCTGCAGCGTTTGAGGCTTAAAAGGACAGAGATGATCAGAAGAAGTGTGTGTGTGTGTGTGTGTGTGTGTGTGTGTGTCTGTGACATAGACTGTGAAAAACATGGACTTAGTGTCTGTGATGTCAGCCGTAGGTTTCTTAAGAGGTTTTAAGGTTTCTTTTTGCTCAAAGTAGGCAGAACCGACTCTCGGACAAAAAGGCGGGAGCTGGATGATAAAACCACACCCACCTACCACGACAGTGTTGACAGCCGCGGCAACCCACCTGTCACTCACGTTGCCTGCTTCATAGTAGTCATGGGGGGCAACATTAGCTCTATAGACCAAAATCATTTTTGAACTAGGCTGTACACATGTTTTTTTTCTTCTGTTGTGTGTTTTAACATGGAGAGCCTCTGGGATTGACTCTCTTTTGCAGCCAGCCTCCAGCCGCCAGTCAAAGAATTGTTTTAATCACTTCTGGGTTGACTGCAAAGAGAGAGCAGGAGGTTGCCGCTCAGTCTATGTCTGTGTGCGTCTGACTTCTGTTACCTGTGGTCTCTCAGTCTGCACACGTCTCAAACACTCGGAGCCGTAGATCACTGTGTTTTCTGGAATAACTTCACAGGTGTTCACGGCACAACATGCTCCTACGATACACCCGCTGCTGAGAATCACACTTCGGCCCACCTCCGCTAGACACACAAATTAAATAGTCAAACTATGCTTTTTTTTTTCTTTTGTGTTTTCTGGGGTCTCTCTCTTCATAGGTGTAATGGTGTATCTACTGTACAGACTGTGTGTGGTATTGTTCTACACTGACTCTACACCTAAACCTACCCCTTACAGGAAACACTACACACTTTTACATTCTCAAATAAACACCATTTATTATGTTTTTTAAAAGCTTTTTGAATTACGGGACACTGAAAATATCCTCATAAACACCTTCATATTGTAATACCTGTTATACTCATGTCATTATACACATAAACACACACACACACACACTCATCACCCATCACTGTACCCATGTTACTTGCCAACACGCTTCAGACACTCACCTTTAGACTCGATGACGTTGTTGTCACCGATTTTCAATGCATGAGACACTAAAAAAAACAAACTCACGTTATCCTGAGCAGAAGCTTCATGATGAGACAGAAGAAACAGAAGAAAGGCAGACGTACCGCAGCCTACTTCAAAGACGTTGTTGATGCCGATGCTCATGGTCTTGGGCTCAATGTCCTCTGCGTCCGGAAGGATGTTCTCAGGAAAACTGCACAGAAACACCAGGATTCTGTCATCATTTAAATGAGAATAAGATCTGCTCACCTGAGAAAAAAGTTTTAGGAAAAAATGTCTTTACATTATTTGGGTTAGCATTAAAAAAAAATTAAAAATAAATAACAAAAAAATATAAAATAGCATAAATAAATAAAAACAAGTAACACAAATATTAGAAGGATTTTTTTTAAAGCTTTAGAAACAGAGTTGGGCCAATACCTAAACACGGCGCGCCAGCTTAGAGGCCAAAGTATACTTCAGCCGCCTGCATTACATCATTTCCGTCATCAGCCGCGCAGCCGGTCATGCAGGTCTGTCCGCGTACAGCGGCGTATGAGCGAGAAGAAGGCTGAGAGAGTGCTAGTCTACTGCTATTGCGCATGTGTGGAGCTCGTCTGTCCGTATACAGTATACTCTGAAAGCTCTGTCTACACTGGACGAGATAAAGCCACTGAAAACCCTTTCCTCGTGTTTCAGCACGTCATTAACAGAAGACGGCTGCAGAGATTTGCTGCGCTGCATCATGACACTATAGAGAGGATATCGCCAAGTTCTCGTCTTTTAAAAAAACAAAACACACATGACATAAATGAACACGCAAAGGCAAAAACAACCAATTCCTAAATCACCTATATATTTTTTATTTCCATGTTTTTCATGTTTTAGCAAACTTCATATATAAGAATGAATATTACGGTAGTATACCAGCTATGATACTGTGCAAAAAAATGAATCAACATTTCATAAATAAATAGTGAATAGAACAAACAAAAAAAATTTTGTCTGAATACTTCACTAATGTGAAAAAATTACTTGCTATTATACATGTATTCACTTGCACTGTATATAATATATGACCCTCAGTCGTGGTACAGAAGGTGACGAGAGCGCTGGATATCTACTTCCTCCACCTACAATCCCTGCCCAACCTGCCACTCGAACCCGTGACCTTCAGATTTCAGGTCCAACTTTCCATCCATTAGGTCACAAAGCATACTTCATGCGTGTAAAATCTGTGACATTGTCCTGAGATGTTAATTCATGAGCCATTCTAAAAAATTAGACAGATTTAAATAATAAATGCAAAATATGATCATATTTCCATAAGAGCGTCCACTAAATTGATGTCAACCATTTTTGAAAACCAAAGAGAGGGAGTGATCATGACGAAACATCCATCATTTGGTATCTCTGAAAAGCCCTGAATGAGCTCTTTACAGGACGTCCAGACTGAAAAGTAATGTCCTCAGGCGCTGAGAGAACTTTGAAAGGGCAGAACAGAAATCTCTGGATTCGTTCAGAATTAAGGAAGCATCTGAAAGTAAATTCCTGGCCGACGTCACAAATATATTTTGGTGTGGGTTTTTTTCTCCCGTGTATTTTGCCAATTTTGTCCAGTTTAGACAGACTTTAGCTTCTGTGGCGCATGTCGTGTGACGGCTGCTTTAAACACGTCAGTTTATCATCAGCATAAATATGACAACCAGTGAAAGAAATATTCTGCGGTGGGACTATCACAGATGCACACGAGCCGTTATCCATCCTGGAGCAGTACACATTGTGCAGCTCTAGTCTGTATAATGAGAGTGTTTTATTGGTTGTTTTCTCCCCTCTTCACAGGTTTACAGCACATTTCTGGAGTCTTCTTCAGGTCTAAGCTGTGAGGGACCAGCTCTGAAACACTGACAGCATGTCTTCTTTATTATTCTTGTTTACTCAGCCTAACAAAGAAAGAGCTGCTTTTGCTATTTTTTGTGTCTGGAAGCAGAAGGCCGTCTCATGAGGAATCATGGTTGTGTAACAAAGCGCTGACCTGTTGATGATCAGGGCCTGCTCCTCGATCAGGTTTCCTTCTCCGATCACGATGGGTCCGGCCTCCGCCACGATCCGAGCCTTTGGGTGAACCACGGTCCTCGCTCCTGAAACACAGAATCAAACCCTTTCCAGATGAACACATGAACAGCACTAATGTTCCTGGATTCAGTGTCGTCCTGCAGCACTGCACCGGCCGATCAGAGGACAGTCAGTCTCTACAGCTCATCACTGCACACTGAAGCAGAAGAGAGAACGTACCGATGGTCACATCTCCTCGAATATCGCTCTCCACACACACGACTGCTCCAGCCGCGATCTTCACACTGAAACACACACATCAGCTTTACACAGAAAGCTCAGGAACGCGTGTGATAACCTATCAAACACACTGAGCAAAGAAATAACTCAAACAATCAGTTATTCAGCAGACTAATAAAGAAACGAAACATCACTTTATTATCTCGGGCTGCTGGGGAACAACTGCTAACAGATATAATCATGATATTCCTGACAGATACAGTCAGGCTAAGTGTGTGTCACACATTCACTAAACTTTCAATAAACTCTCTTTCTTTATCTGCAAATAATGACTCTGACGTCATGTGGTCATCTGAAGGGCCCTCAGTAGGGAGCATCTTCCTTCGAAGAATTAAACTCGGGATTATTGAGAGTTTGACATTAACATCCTGATTATAATAGCAAACTGCTACTGCTCTTGTCTATAGATCATCAATAATGCCTGTAAATAAAGAAGTAGGAATCGTGTCATGATGTCTCAGTTTGACGTTTGTCCGGGTGTGTCCGCTTAAACATGGATTGTTTAGATTGTTAATGACACACAAAACTATGCACCACATTACGGGCATCTTCGCATTCGCGAGATTTATCCGTGAAAACATAACAAAGCGCTGTTTACCTTTTCTGCCCGGTTTGTTTGGCATTGGGATCCGCCATCTTCGCTGTTCGATGACGTCACCGCTCGACAGAGAGGCCTGGCAGCGATGACGCGTGTGAGCGATCGATGACGTCTGTTCAGAGTGTCACTCATTCATAGCTGCTGCTGTATTCATGGAAGGGTTACAATTATACTACAATTATAGTGTTTGTTGGATGATCATTTATATACATATATCATCTTTTTGAGCCGTCAATGTGGCGATATTAATTATTAATTATGAAAAACATTCCAAGCACCACAAAACTGTTTTTGTCTTTCACATTAAATAAGTAAGAAATTACGACGGGCCGTTGAATTATTAGAAAAATAATGCACCCCGAGTTAGACCCATATGAGATATGTATATTATAATAGTGTTTTTTAATTTATAAAGAAAACTAATAATATATTACATGCCATACAATTATATATATAATAATACAGTAACAGTAATAATATATATATAATACGCGCACTGGAGTCTGGTCAGTAGCTAACCCCTGAAGCATAACCTACTCGCATACCCTGAAAGTTACCTCCCTAACCTTAACCCCAACCCTATATAAAAAAGATTTACTGGTCAAACAATTAAAAATTAAGTCAAGAATCTTGTTGTGGTTCTGGAGACAGACCTTAGTTTCAGTAGTCATGTCAAAGCAGTAACTAGATCAGCATACTATCATCTCAAAAACATTGTAAGAATTTTTTGTAAGAACAGTTTTGTTTCCAGTCGAGACTTGTTCGTGTCTTTATCAGCAGCAGGATGGATTATTGTATTGGTCTCCAGCTGCAGCTCGTCCAGAACACTGCTGAAGGATTCTGACCAGAACCAGAAGATCTGAGCACATCACACCAGTCCTCCGGTCCTTGCAATAGCTTCCAGTGATATTTAGGGTAGATTTTAAAGTACTTTTACTCGTCTATAAACCACTCAATGGCATAGGAGAAAAATGCCATTAGAAGAAATATATAGCTGAGTATCATTAGCATAACAGGGAATAATCAGTAAATAAAAATACAAAATTCCAAGATGGCGCCGCTGTGTTTGGACGCCGTCCAGGTCGCTCCTCTAAGATTGTGCTTTTATTTACTTTTTTAATTAATTTTACCTTCTCTATTTACACATCTCACGACGGCATTGATCATCTATAACAAAGATACACTTTTGGACATTGGAAACCGCCACACCAACTGTTCCAGGACACTTTATCCAGGAATCTAACGTGGCCTCTGGAGATTCTTCAGAAAACTGAGACGAACAACAACCCCCCGAGGCGCAGGATCAAGAAACACCGCGGAAAACGCGCTGGGATTCGAGATAGACTCAGGAAAAGGGCTCACAGTCCTCCTCTTCCGAGCATTCTACTCTCTAATGTCCAATCCTTGGAGAATAAGATGGACGATCTTAGAGCCAGGATTAGTTTCCATGGGGACATAAGGGACCGCAACATCCTTTGTTTGTTGGAGATGTGGCTCTCGTCCTGGGTCCTGGACACTGCTGTAACGGCAAGTGATAACTTCTCAGTTTTTCGAATGGACAGTTTGTGTGTCTCTCTGTCTGCTCAGGGAAAGATAATGATAGGAAACACTGACGCTGATGTCTCTGATCGCAGAGTAAACCTCCTTCCTCATCCTGGAGACCCTATGTTCCTGTCTTTCTCAGGTGATACACTACGCTACAAAGGGAAAGAAGCACTCTAACCTTCATAAATGAGGGTGCATACTATGAGAAGGGCTTCGCTCTTTCTCTCGCTAGGAAGAGAAGAGTGGAGATTCCTTCAGTTCGCTCAGAGACATAGAGAAGTGAAGAACAAGCTTGAAAATGAGCTCAAGACGAGTTTATTACTGATGTCAGGGAACACTACATTTGTGAAAAACACATTCATAGTGTAAAGAGTGCATAGATTATGTTTTATAATCATGGAGACACAGATCACCAACTACACTGGTCAGTCTGTGTGGTTACAAAACAGGGCACTGCATGAGATACTGTATCCCTGACATGCACCTGACTTTCACCACTTTCATCTCCAGTGTGAAAAATGAACTGTTAACAAGCACTGATACATCACCACGCATGCTAGCAATAATCAAGAATAAATGCACTGCACAGGAATAAATATATAAATATGAATTCTAGTAATAAATAACATCAACAAATTAAATATCAGCACGCTTTAGGGTTGCTGGATTAACAACTCTAAACACAAAAAAAGGGGCAATCCAGCATCATGTAACAAACGTGAAACTAGATTGTGATCTTAATATAAAACACACTCTTAGTTCTTAGTTTGAGTGCTGTTGCTGGAGATTAGATTGTGTTTCTTTTATATATCAGTTACACACCACTAAACACATTGATGACAGTCAATGCACAACCGCTTCACGTTAAACGTTAACATTTATAAATGATCATTTAAAAAATATACCCAAAATATATTTATTACATATACTTCTCTTAAAGACTCTGTCATGACTCGACTAGTGGAGAATTTGCCAACAGAGAAACAGATACCCTATAGTCACAGGGACAAAACATCAGTCAGAAAACAGTTTATGGTGAACAGTGAATTTTGGACCCTCCCATAATGAATATGGAGACACACACATACATTTGTTTTTGTGAATTGGAGGCCCTTTCCATAGGCTTCTATAGTTTTTTTTTCTTTTCTTATGCCCTAACCCTTACAGAAAACCGGTTTACATTCTTACATTGTCAGATAAACATAATTTACTATTTTTTATCATTTTACTTGAAATAATTTTTCCCTTGTGGAGAATACAGGCATGTCCCCACAATGGCAAAAAATTCAGGTTTCAATGTCCTTGTGGGGACATTTGTTCCCAGTGCAGCTTAAACAAGAACACACACACAGCTAATAGGGCTCATTATTTCTTGCAAGTACATCTGACATTCTCAAAACAAGACCGTTTCTCTCACTAGTAGGTGTGTCTCTCTTTAAAACATTGATCACATTCATGTACAACAGCCTCAGGGTCAGAGTTGGCTTTGGATGTTTTGGACCGCTGGGGTTATTATGCAACTCTGTAGGCTGTCATGCGGTAGTAGCTCTGGCTGTGGCTGCGAGCGGCCCACACCAGCAGCGCAGCAGCCATCATGTGCAGCGGAGATGCGATGAGCGCCAGATACAGCGACCAGCCCAGCCCTCCGTCCACGTGATCCGGCAACACAGACACACGGTGCAGCAGGTCCATCCCAGCCAGAAAACAGCACACAGTTGCCAAAGAGCACAGGCCTGAAGACAGAAAAGAACACAGGCCTGAGAAGGGAGAAGAGCACAGAATCCAGCACAAACCCTTAAGAGCAGAACCGTGTAGTGTTGAGTCTCTGACCTGCGAGCAGATGCAGGAGGCCGATGAAGAGTGCCGGGCTTAGACTGCCACACAGACAAGCACAAAACCCCAGCAAAGCGCCAAAAACCACCAGACCAAGAGAAACCAGCGGCAGCAGGAGCTGACAGCGCCACAGATCTGCACAGAGGTTCAGAATGAGTCTGTGTAAAGAGCAACCCAATGATGACGCTGTAGCCCTTTGTATAATAATTCTTTTGCATAATTTTCTGAAATACTGAATTTGGGATTTTCATTAGTTGTCTGTTTATTTCTTTTAATTTTGATGATTATAACTCTTGAAGTATTGTGGAATGAATGTATACATTATACAAGTTTCACTTCTTGAATGGAAATTAGTGAAATAAATCAACTTTTTGAAAATATTCTAATTAAATTTTGATCACCCTGTGATTCTGCAAGTTCTCTTACTTAGAAATCATGGAGACATCGGACATTGCGTCATATATATATTGACATATACATACAAATATATACATATTATATATATATATATATATATATATATACACACACGGAGCAGTGGGCAGCCGTATCACTAGCGCTGTGGCGTCCGGGGAGCAGTGCCTTGCTCAAGGGTCTCACCTCAGTTGTGGTATTGAGGGTGGTTTTTACTTTCATTTATTAAATATTTATTGCTGTTAATTTGGAGTCCAGACATAAGACTAGCTAAACAGTGGAGAATTTTAATTATAGACCTATTAATTGTGGAATATAGTATTATCCGAGCCTCAATTAAATGCACAATTCTTTTGGGTAGTAGACCCAATAACAATAATAGCCATAACAATAGTAGCCATAATAACAATAATAATATTATTAGTAGAAAGAATTTAATAAATAATAATTGTTCTTTTTAAGATATCTCTGGCTATCGCGTAAGGTGTTATTGTCTGTGCAAGCACAACCCACGTATAGTGTGAGCACAGAAATCATGAGCTTTGGCTTTACATCGCATGCAATCTTCTCGTACAATGTTAGTTGATACTTGCACATAAATCGCAGACACATTGCAGAGTGTATGCCCGGCCTAAGAACGGGGATAGGAGGATCACTTTCATTAGGAAAATAACCATGAACTTGTCTTTCAGATGAGACGTTTAAACCGAGGTCCTGACTCTCTGTAGTCATTAAAAATCCCATGACACTCATTGTAAAGAGTAGGGGTGTAACCCCGGTGTCCTGGCCAAATTCACACTGGCCCTCATCTATCATGGCCTCCCAATAATCCCCATCCATTGATTGGCTGTATCTCTCTCTCCTTTCACACTATAAGTCTTTACACAATCTGACATGTGTTTAATGTTGAACTGGAAATTAGGTGCTGGGAGTCCGGTCAGAGGAGAACTGGACCCAACTAAGCCTGGTTCTCCAAAGGTTTTTTCTCCATTCTCTCATGGATGGGGTTTTGGTTCTCCTCTGGCTTGCTTAGTTGGGGACACCTGATTTCTAGTGATTAGGTGAATCAAAACGTTATCCTTGACTACAGAGACCGTCTCTGCATTTGATAAATAAATAGTTTACTCTGGTCATTATACATTACCATTACTCTGTTCTACTTGAAAATATTCAGTGCTTTGCTACAATCTGTATTGATGAAAGCGCTATAGAAATAAAAGTGACGTGACTCTCCACCTGTAGCTGGTGTGGGTGAGCGTTGTCCTGTGGCTACCGTCACATCATCCACACTGGTGATTAACTTCATTAAAGCTACTTTGAAATAATGAAATAAATGTTTAGGGTGTTTAGAAGCAACTAGAAAATGAACAAAAATATACAAATTGATTATCTGTGTTTAAACAGACATCACCGAAGACAAAGAATTTACATTCGATCTGTTCTTATGTGGAGTTTCTTCAGCAGAAAGTACTGTTTATTTCATTTGCATCTTTATGTGTATTTCCTGCTGCCTGTCTTTATTTCTGTGTGTGTGTGTGTGTGTGTGTGTGTGTGTGATTGCTCACAGGTTCGTATCAGATCTTCTCCGCTGTTGTGGTTTCCAGGCTCTTTGTATTTTGGAGTGAACTGCTGAGAGAGAGTGAAACTCACACACTCCATCCCCGTCTTTGTGTCTGGAACACACAAGCATCGAAATATGAATGCACTAGAATACTCTTATGGATATACACCATAATAAGCTGATAAGGTTCAGGATAATAATATTCACCGGGTTCTCTGGTCCAGTGCGCGTCAGCGGGCGTCTGGACGCATCTCCACCACAGCCCGAGCGTCCCGTTCATGCGGAAAAGCGCGTCGCTGACGCTCTTCTCGTCGAAGTCTGTGTCCAGAAACTCGTCGCGCAGCGCCCGCAGCTCCGAGGCGTTGGGCTCCGCTCGCACCGGCGGACTCCGGTACCGGAACCAGTGCGGCGAACCGACCGAGACCGACAGATACACGGACGCCAGCACGCTCAGAACACCGGCGATCACGAGAGCCGTGGCGTGCCGGTTGTCCACCATCCTGCCTCGCTCTGCGTGAGTCTCTCGATAAGCGTAGACGCGTGCGACGCGATGTGTTTGCGTGCCCTATTTTCCGCCCATCTGCTTCACACCATCTGTCAGCCTGAACAGAGAAGCCCTCAGAGGAAGAGTATGCAGCTCAATATCAGCGTGATGATCTGAGTTTACGCGTTTAGATGCTAAAGGTGAACATGCATGTGATGCTTTCAAGTGATTAAATCCAGACGTTTTCCTGTAGGATTTAGAACCGGGAGCAAGGCTTCATGGGTAATGTAGTTCACTAGAAGCCAATGCGTTATTTGTCTATTTTAGCAGCCTAAGCCCTTTCAGACTTGATTTTCTTTCGCTGGGAAATACATGTATATTATTATTTTATTTTATTTTTTTCAATTGCTAGTCTAAAAACAAGTTTGGTGTCAATTCACTTTTTATTAGATTTTTGAAATAGTTTTGAAGAAATTAAAAAGAGCACATACTGTAAGAATGGCCAATGCAATAAAGTGTAGAAAGTAAGAAGAAGAAAAAAAACAGCTGATGGATCATTTTTGTTGTTTGCAATGGGTGAATCTGAGCATATTTGTAAATGTGTGAATGTATTTGGCTGCGTTTACACTTGGCATTAACATGCGACCTGTATCCGGATGCTTTCCACATTATAAAGTGTAAATGCATTTGTGATCAAAACATTATCCACATGCAGAGGTAGTCAGGGACGCTTTGTAATAGAATCTTAGTGAAATGTAAGGGTTAGGGTTAGGGTTAGGGTTAGGTGTGTGAGGAGCCAGAGGTCAGACTAAGTCCGACCCCGGTTGTGCACTGGCCTACATTTCAAT
>JAUMHI010000243.1:3464676-3474849 GCA_032359435.1 Enteromius unitaeniatus | reverse complement strand
TATCCACCACATGGACAATCTTGCACCACACTAAAAGACTGTCTCACATTACCTTGGACTGTATTTCCCATCCCTTTCCTGTCCCGGCCAAGCAGGCCATCTGTGAACTCTCGTCCTATCCAGTCATGGCTGTGGAGGCCATTTGCAAACTCACTGTCTGTCCTGTCACAGTTGACTTTTGACTTGTCCTGAACCGACCATGACCTAATACATGAGGCCAGGTACGTACACACATAGACATCAAAGGGGGCTTGAGGGCCCTTTTTATTCCTGAAGAGAAAGTGCCCTTTTTTTATAATATATATTCCTGTTTGCGCACAGCTTCCCTGTCAAACAAATATATTTATTGAATAAAATGAATGAGATTAATAAAAACTATTAATCTCAATTTTGCTAAATAAAAGGATCTGGCTCGCATCAGTCACATGACAGCCATTAACCAATGCTCGCCCTTGAGCGCAGAGCGCGCTCGTTATGAGCCGGGTACAAGCTCGCAAAGTTGCACACGCATTTTCTGCAGGCTGGGTGTTGCGGAGCTGGAGGAGAAGCAGGCAAATTAATTGGAAGGTGCAGACTGCAGCAAAACAGTAAGTAGGGTGTACAGCGCACACTATAGTCCAGGGATCATCAAACTCAGTCCTGGAGGGCCAGTGTCCTGCAGATTTTAGCTCCAACCCTAATCAAACACACCTGAAGCAAATAATTAAGGTCTTATTAGGTATACTCCCCTTCCAAGCAGGTGTGTTGATTAAAGTTGGAGCAAAACTCCGCAGGACACCGGCCCTCCAGGACTGAGTTTGACCCCTGCTATAGTCTATAACAACAAATAGTTGATGCTGTGATGTTCTGTGATGTTTAGAATGATGTTTAGGTGCTAACAGCTAGGACACACACACTGTGTATAGATTTTTTTAATGTAGAATTTTTAAAGCATTGTCACCAATCTTTTTTCATTTTATTTTTATCTCAAAGCACTTCTTTAATCAGCTACCTATGGACTTTTTAATGTCTACAGTCTTAGAGCAACACAGCCCTGTCCTCCAGCACTTTCAGCAGCAGGAGCAACGCCAACAGGTAAAGCATAGGCTATATTTGCTTTGCATTATCCCCACCTGATGACAGTCATATAGTATGATGCAATTGTTGTAATTCAGCCTGTTCTATCTGCCCCTTTTTTCTCTCAGCCAACTCTCAGCCTTATCTGTTACAGCCAAGAAGACTGTTTGTGAACATTTGGTCTTAGTCCCAGTGAGTGAGTCATATGATAAGTCAGTGAGTCATATGATCAGAGTGTGTCAACTGTTGAACTGCTGGTTCAGTTAGCTTCAGTCTGTGAGTGTACTTATGAGCAGTCCAGTTTCAATCCATGCACCCAGTGGTGATCTGTCTGCTGCCCCACTTTTTCCAACTGTGTTTTTTTCAAAACCATTTATCTTACCAGAAACTCTTAAACTTGTATGTCATGAATGCAGAGACTAATAATGCACTCCACGTTTCTTCCATTACCCTGTCACTGCAATGGAATTTATTCATAAACCTCTTGTGTTCCTTGCCTCAATCACTGGGAATGGGAATAGACTGCCTGTATTGTCCATCTCTGCTCTCACTATGTTTCAGTCTCTGCCAGGATTTTATTGTTTTAGGAGCATCAGGAAGATGCTCACATGATTACATCTGCTTTCAATCAAACACTTCCTACTCAAGACATGGATTTTCTGTTGTTCACTGCAGAGTATTGTTTCAGCTAACCTAGTCAAAGTCTTACATTGTTTTTCCCTTCTTCTGATTTTTACCTGTGTATTTTGGATTAACCCCTGTCTTCCAGTTTAGGCCACCGCCTATTAATTAGCAACTAAGAGCTTAACATTTATGTAAAATTATGTACAACAAGTCTTTTTACTCGTCAGCAAGAGACCTCACCATTGAGTGCACGCAGTGCCGCGAGAGGTCTCTCCTGCGCCACTGGGCGTCAAAAAAGAGCAATTTCATCACGGTTTCATTCCTCACCTCTTCAGATGGACATGATCGCTGTCTCTCATGCTTGGGCCGGGAGCATGCTGAAGCAGCGTGGATGACTCATGCGTTCATTTCGAGCGCATAACCATCGCTACACTGCGCTCGCGCCTGTCGTTCGCGAGGCGACTCCCTTGCGTACTTCCCGCGGCGAGACGGAGAGCCGTGCTGGCTTTTCGGTGGCCACGGGGGGGGCACCTGGGGGATCGCACGGTGACTGTGCAGAACGTTTCAGTTCTGTCCCGGTGCACTCCCCCGAGTACCGGGCCCAGCGTACCTCTGGAGACACCCGAGGATGCTGAGATGTCTTCCGTTGCATCAGAGGGAGAGTCGAGCGACGAGGCGTTCACCGGTGCGGGGTGGAGGTCGTCCGTGGCCGCTGCTCCGTCCCAGGCAGACGCTGCGCTCTCGACTATGCTCCTCCGAGCCACCGAGGCGATCGGGTTGGAGGTGCCGTTGGCTTCGACCTATATGTCTCGGCTGGATGATTGGTTCCTGAGTTCTCGGACCATGGCCCCGTCACGGTCCTCCTCGGTTCCTTTCGTCCCCGAGGTGCATGAGGAGCTCACCAGGTCGTGGCAAGCCCCGTACTCGAACCATGTACCCTCTCCACCCTCGGCGGAGGTGCAGCCAGGGGGTACGTGGCCATCCCCCAGGCCGAGCGCGCTGTGTTGAGTCCACTCCACAAGGAGTGTTGCCTCCACCTCAGCGTTGGCGCACGGCCTCAGGGTCGTGGCCTTTTCCACGGGTCTGTTCCCATATGTAACGTCGAAGTGAACTCGACTGAAGGGGAAAGTCTAAGGTTACAACGGTAACCCACGTTCCCTGAAGGAGGGAACGGAGACGTTACATCTCCTTGCCACGACCCTGGGTCGCGCTGACGCCCGCTCGGATCCTCAGTGAAAACCTGCATGTGCAATCCAGCCGTGCCCTCTTATACTCACGCTGTGATAAGGTGCATCTGGCTGTGATTATTGCACACCAATATTCATTGGCCTTTTCCAAAGACTCGAAGGCGATTGGTCTCTCATGCGAGATCCCATCTGTAACGTCTCCGTTCCCTCCTTCAGAGAACGTGGGTTACCGTTGTAACCTTAGATGTTAATCTATTCTTAGACATGATTTCTTTACTTGCTTCATTGGCCATATCAGACACTATCATTTCAGGCACTCCATGCACACTGAAACTTTCCCACACATCCGTCCTGAACACTGCTTCCTGTGTTTATAAGGTTCAAATTCCTGGGTATTATTGTGATCATCATGCAAGCCTTTAAAGGGTCAGTTCACCCCAAAACAAAAATGTTTTAATGTCATTAAAAAAACACAGGTAAAATAAAGTTCTCAACCTCATGCGATGCTATGAGAATACTTTTTTTTTGCAAATAAAACAAAAATAACAATTTACTCTGCTTCCGTGACTTACATCTTCCGCCATTTTAGAGTTTCCCAACGTGCCGCATACAAAAGCTTTAATGTGTTTAACGTAATCAGCCTTGTTTACATCCAGGTGAAAGCATGTGCATGTTCATAATCTGCAGTTGTTTATGTCTAGAAGAAAGTGAATGCTTACACAGTAATGTTCTCATAAATGGCGGAAGATGTTAGTCATAGGAGAAGAATGGTTGAGTATATGTTATTTTTGTTTTTTCCCCCTTACAACACCACTGTTACAGTATTTCTGAATTGCTAAAACACTAAAATCCATTTGCAAAACCAAAGTTCCAAGTGCACAAACCACTTTATTGATTGAATCACACAGTTTGCAGAACTTTAAACAGTTCTCATGTGGTTAGACACAACTAGCAAATCGGAATCAGTCTTTGTGCAAAACTGTAAACACACAGGTAAGTGTACTATCATTTGTGGTCCCTCAAACTTACAGTACAGTATGCACAGTTGTGGAATGTCTCAGTAAATTACTGTAACGTATCTCTAAAAATATGAAATAAAATAAAATAAAAATATAAAAATATCTCCCTTTTCTAGCAGTATTACAGTAAAACCAATAGTAGTACTAAAAATAATAGTATTTTATGTACATATTTGGTGACATATCAATGCATGACATATCAGGCCTGTCTGTACAATTCTAACAAGAGGTTTTATTTGCTAGAATTGAAAGACTGCCACATGCCGGTGGAAGAAGGGGTATGTTCTCACAACAGCAGGAGACAATTATTGTCAATATGGTCCTTCAAAATAATCTCATTCGTCTGCGTGAAATACAACAGCGAGTTGAGGAAGACAACGTGAACTTTGAAGGAATCAACAGTGTGAGTCTCTGAAATGCAACCTGATAAGTCTCAAACAAGCCTACAGAGTACCATTTGAGAGAAATTCTAAAAAGGGTTAAAGAGCTACGATATCAATATGTACAAGTTAGTAATCATGTCCAGAGATTAAACAGCACTATTGAGTTACTGTACATCTTTACTGTGTTGAATGTAATGCAGCACATGTACATAGAGGCATGAGGCCTGGAATGCTATGTAATTTACGTTACTTAAAATAACAAAAATACATTTTTGTTCTTTCCTATAGAGATTGTTTCAACTGGATTTTATGGAGAGGCCTCATGAGTGCATCTTCTTGGATGAAGCTGGCTTCAATCTCACCAAGAGGAGAAGGAGAGGCCGCAACATTATTGGTCAACGTGCCATTGTAGAGTTGCCAGGGCAGCGTGGTGGCAACGTGACCATATGTGCTGCCATCAGCAGCTACAGGGTTATTCACCGTCATGTGACTTTAGGACCTTACAACACTGCCCATCTTATAACGTTTCTGTATGCTCTACAGGAAGCATTACTGAGACGTGAAGAGAGAGGTAATGAGCAGGCAGAGCATCCCATGTATGTGGTATGTCAATACATGTATGTACCTGGGACAATGTGAACTTTCACCGTGGTCCTAGAATCCGTGAGTGGTTTGAAAATAACCTACGTTTTATAAATGTGTGCCTCCCACCATACTCGCCCTTCCTTAATCCCACTGAAGAATATGGTCTAAACATTCTATTTTATCTTAAATATGTGTGAAGATTAGCGTAAACTTTATAGTTACTTACACTATGTAAATCTAATATGAATAAAACACATCAGCAAATTAAATTTGAATGGATTGTTATTGTTGCTTCCATAGACATATTTGTGCATTTTACAAGCTCTATGTGTATTGTTTTACTAGTACATGTGTGTGTTTAAATGTCTGAAACCTAAAATATGCATTATGTGGTTAAGAACACTGTATAGTTGTGATAATATGGCAAGTACAGTGCACGTCTCTCTCTGGCTCAGCGCCAGCAAACACAAGAAAGTTTAGTTTGAATTTGGCATTTATGCGACATCACAGAACGTTCTTAATCCCATATGTGGGACTGTAAACAATCCAAATAAAAAAAAAAAACGTATTACTCAGAATTTGAAAACAAAAAAATTGACTCCCAAGAAAACATGATTCTTTGTCTCAAGGCCTTGCAGAGCTTCTTGTTTTTGGTGAGTTGGGACATACTTCACATTATAAGAAAATGTACTGTTGAGCATGGCTGCAGGATGGAAGCAGATTGGGACATGCCTGTCTATGAACTGATGGCCTTCATCTCAATCCTTCTCATCCTGGCTGATGCATGGGCGCCAACATTGAGGATCTCGCAAATCAAGAGCACGATGGCCCGAAACCACTTCCAGGACATTATGAGACACCTATGCTTTGATGACAAGGACACACGCACTCAACAGGTAGCAATGAACAAGTTCGCAGCAGTCTCAAATGTTTGGCAAATGTTTGTTACTAACTGCATCAAGTCTTACAACCCAGGCCAGTACATCACTGTCGACAAGCAACTTTTTCCAACCAAGTCTCGCTGCCCTTTCCAGCAGTACATTGCCTCAAAACTTTTGATTCCAAAAGTTTGGAATCAAATTCTGGGTTGCATGTGACGAAGTCAAAATACATGTGCAACGCTATCCCTTATCTTGGCAAGGACCTCAGTCATCCCTCTGAGGAGAGACTGTCCGAGAATGTGGTCATGAAGCTGATAGAATCTTTCATGGACAAGGGAAGAACTATTACCACTGACAATTACTTCACTTCATTGTTACTTGCTGGACAACTGCTCAGACGGAAAACTACCCTTGTTGGCATCATAAACAAGATTCGTTGCGATCTTCCACAATCAGCCAAACAAGTAGTGACGCTACTAGTTTAATTACATTTCTCAGTAGCATGTTGGTAGCGTCGCTATTTTCACAATCAAATAGCTTTTCAGTAGCGAAGCTATGTTATTGATCAAGTAGTGCGGTAGCATCCACACAAGCTAACATTACATTTCCCAAGCATTTCTGACGCTTAAGCACAAATCAGAAATACAAATGCTACGGATCACTGATCCTAGATCAGTTTATGACGCCACCACCACTTCTGTGACTTCTTCTTACTGTGGTTGGCAATGAGCTTTTTAGTGTTAGCGCCACCTTCTGCACCAGATGTGTGACATACTTGGGTGAACACTTTTTGGAAAGTTGGCAGAGGAAGGAGAGGAATTGATCTTGAGGGGGGAGTAACCGTGGCTATACCTCGAGAAGTTCATGACGCTGACTGAGACAACTGTCTTTTTTTTTTTTGCCATGTTGGTACTGTTTAGAGTAGTTTATAATAATGTTTGTCCTGTGGTTTAAGCTGCACTGAGTAACACATATGCATGCATTCAGATTACAATACACACACACTCTCGACACCTTTTGTTATTTGTTATTATGTTTGTTTCTGTTGCCAAATTGGTTTGGTATCACTAAGGTAGCACTGATTTAAAGTTCAATTTAAAAAAAATAGCTTAGATGTAGTTAAACTACTTTTGCCATGTTGCTGTAGCTTAGCTTGCTACATTTCTCAGGGTAGTAGCTTTAGTGTAGTCAAGCTACATTCAATGTAGAGTAACTGGTAGCTTAGCTCACTACATTTTCTAAGTAGCTTGCCCAACACTGCTTTTCATTCAGGGCTAACTGTTCAGCTAGTCATTTATCTACCTGTGATTGAAGATCCTAAAACTTTCCCTCTTACTTTGGAACTTCTGCATTTTTTTAAATGGAATTCTTTACATTTAACATCTATACTTGAAGTTAGATGTGTTGTAAATATACTTAAAGTTGTTTCAAAATAATACATTTAATATGCACTTAGTATAGTATAATTTAAATATATTAACTATGTCTAATAAAGCACAATTTAAATATATTTCTTTTTTTTACCTGGGATTCTTTGATAGACAAATTCAGATTTCCCTTGTAGGATTACAAATTTAAGAATCTGTCTTAGATCTGCTGATCCTACATCCTGAAATAACATCACATAAGAAACTAAGGTGAAGTACATTGTATTTAGCATTTAAAGTAACAGTGTTAACATTTAAGTTGCAGCCAGAGGTTCCTGCCAGTTCCTGTCCTCTTATTAAGTCAAATGAGGCTGATTACTAAAACTTTTGTTTTGTCACCTTTTTTTGTAACAGCTCTTGGTGTCTTTTGCTCCAGTATTTGATTGGCTATGCTGATTGGATCGGGACTGTTGTAATGGGGGAATGTTGCTATACCCAAATACTTCATTTGCATGCTTTGTTTTAATTGCTTCCACCTCTATGTACCTCAGCTCCTTAAAACCTATATTAACTACAATGTAACACTGCCTTAGTCAAACGATTTAGACGATTGAGTTGAGTCAGAGGATTCAGACAGCTTTGATTACAGAGCTACGAACTGTAAGATCCAGTCCTGGCCCAAAGAACGGAATCCAGTGTCCTGGACTGGTTGAAGGTTTAATACGTGCTCTGTCTTTTACTTGCTTGTTTAAATTTATTTAAATTTAATTTCAGTTTTATTTTAGCTCCGTGCTCAATCTGACTCCAATTTCAAGTGACCGTTATATTTAAGCTATATTTGTAATTAAGAACCGATCACAAATGTTTATTCTATGTTACTTTAGATATGTGATTATTCTGGAAATCCCATAGCCTCCATTTTCCATTCCTTAGGGACCAGGTATCGCTCTGGAATTGTGCTTCAGCCAATAACGAATCCACAAATTTGGTCAGTTCTACTGTAGCTAACTCAAGGGATGAAGAGTGGTTATAATGCCTTTAAGTGGGCTGCATATTTTTCTCGACAGTCACAGAACTTCACAGTGTCGAGCCAGATTAGTTCTAACTTGCTCAGAGGACATAATAAAGAGTGATTATAATAAATTTGCCCCATAACCACAGAACTTCATAGTGTCAAGCTAGTGATTATCAGAGATCCGAAGCCCCTCATGATGCACCCCATGGTTCACCCATCTGGACTTCCCTCTGATCAATTCTGATTGCAGAATTGCGGAAATTCCATTACACATTAACCTACTAGAAGACCAGGATAAATCAAATAAAACTATTTACTATTAGTCAGGTAAAATTATCATGCCAATTACATAAACAATTTAGAAAATACATAGTGCAGAGAGTAGGAGTTCACACCACACTACGGCCTTCTGGCTACAGAAAGACTGGTTTGCATCTTTCCCTTAAAACCCAGACAAACAAAGAGATCTTCAGATCGGTTGTAAAAACATGAAAAGCCTCTTCATTCCCACGCCCCAGGGTCATACCTGGTTGGAGATGAATAAACATTCATATAGACCCAAAAAAGGGGGACAAACCCCTCTTTAGGAGAACACAAAAATAGTTTTCAATCTTTGTCATACTACAAGTGACTACTGTTAAACTGAGACCAATTTACCAATCGAGACCTTTAAAATGATAACAAACCTGAAATGGAGAAACAACTGAGTCACAAGACACAGGGTATATAATGCCTTATTCTTAATGAACTTTGAGTAAAACCTTTTTTTGGGGGCAAAAGGAGGAGAAGCAGAGAGGGCAGGGGGGAAGAGGGCGTCGTAAAGGAGTAAGGAGAGTTGGTGTTGTTTGTTCTCTTTGAAATCCTTTGTTTCTTTAAAGATCCTTTTCTCTGATTAGTTTTATCGCCTGAGGTGTTAAGACATATCCACGCCGATAGCAGACAAAGACAGCAAATAAATAGGCAGAGGAAATGAGTGGAGCCGCGAAGGTGTGGGCTGACTGAGAGTGCAGCACCACGAGTAGCGTTGATTGCTCCACCCACGTGCCCTATCCAGTCCAACTGAATGTCATTATGAATACAGTTTCAGAATTTGATAGGCCTATATTTGGTACATTTTCACACAGGACCAAATTGAATTAGATAACCTGTTTGCTTCAATAAATAACAATATAATTTGAAAATTACTGATATTAACCAAGACATGTATTGAGGAATAAATGTCCCCCTGGTGTAAGCCCCATCTGCTTTGAATAAATTTAAGGTAGGGGGACTTTCTGAAGAAAAAAAACAAAAAAAAGGGTGAAAAGGTATCTGGGCCAGGAAACTTTCCAGATTGCATACATTTAATTGCTTTTTGTATTTCTACCTCTGTTAGGAAGCGGACTGACACGGAGGTAAGAATATGATAATATTTATTTACAGGATGAGTATTCAACAGAAGGCAGATAAAATTAAGTAAACTGAGGAAGAATCAAACATAGGCAATCTTCAAACTGAACTTAAAGAGTCTCTTTTCTTTTCTTTGCAGATATGATGTACTCTGGGAAGACAGAACAGATGACCACAATCACACACCACTAGCCAGACTGAGACGAGAGAAGACAACAGGAGTTGGAGGAGACACAGAGGATCACGGAGCACACTAAAGGGGAACAGGTCAGAGCACAGGTAAGTATACTAGCTTGTAAGGCGTAGCAAGAGTCCACTTTCGAAAAACGAGCTCGGACAGTGAAGGAGCTGGTGTGTGTGGCTTAAATGTGGTCCTGCTGATTAGTGACAGGTGGGGCTGGTCAAAACTCCGGTGATTGTGATCGCTGAGCAGGCCTGGACTGACCATAGGACATACCGGGCAATGCCTGCTGGGTCCGACGCACATTTTTAGGCTGGGGCTGTCAGTCATAATTTAATACTTTTTTTAAAAGTTTATTATGCCAGTTTATTTATTATCACAATGGTAGAGTATCTGAGACATGAATCGTGGCCCATTGGTTGACTGTCTTAAAGGACATTGAGCTAGTCCAATGAAATCTCAGGCCACGCCCTGCCTCCCTCCTGG
>JAUMHI010000243.1:3435118-3453542 GCA_032359435.1 Enteromius unitaeniatus | reverse complement strand
GGCACACTCTGTCAGTTTAAATCTAGATTAAAGACACATCTCTTTACTCTGGCTTACACATAACACACTAATACACACTTATTAGTCAAATCCGTTAAAGGATTGTTAGGCTGCATTAATTAGATCAGCTGGAACCCGGGAACGCACACAATGTACTCGTTACATCAAGAAAAAAAAGAACTAACCCTACACTAATATTAGTCTGTCTCTTTCTTATTCTGTTTCTCAGTCTGTACCCAGATCAGATGGTGTATCAGCACAAAGAGATGATCTTCAGTGGAGACAAGAACTCCTAGATGAGCTCCGTGGACAGAGATCAAAATTACACTTGGCTGTGTATCCCATAGAAAAAAACAACATAAACTGTTCTGAGTTCAACTCTGATCTGAGCATCTGAAGTCTGTTCAGAAGATTTATTTTGTTCTCCTCACAAGCCACAGGAAACCTGAAGTGATATTTAACCAGATCACATGATCAATAATTAGTAATTCAATGTCTCTAAAGGAATCTCATCCAAGTCTTCTCATCAAGACTGACATGAATTCTTCAGCGTGACTCTGATGTGAATGAGAATGACACATACACAGGGAAGTCTTCATTAGCTGTGATGTAGTGAGGAGCAGAGAGTTTATGCACATGACGAACCCTTCACCTCATACAGATCTCATCCATTATGTATGGACGATCCAACAGGACTTTGGGCTTTACCAGAGCACAGGGACAGTCATCTCAGTTCGTCTCAAATATTTGCAAAGAAATGTCAATAAACCAGTTACTGCTGCATGATATTAATGCAGGAAGAAGTGTTTAAGAAGTGTTTAAGCTGTAAAAAAATTTTTTATCACAACATTAAATTCAACATTTTAATTAGTAATAATGTGTTGTTCTGACATAAAGTGGTTCTATTATATTACATGATATTAGAACTTCAGCTTACTTTAGTTAAGTAGATATCTAAGTCATTTGAAGTTAGATATTTAAGGTATTTTAAGTCATTATAACTAATTTGCAGTGTCAGTGTATTTATCTTGCTAAAAGCACTTAATTATTATAGAAATTATAAACTTTAAAAAATGCACTTATGTGTGAACTGCGAGATCTCATATGTAACGTCTCCGTTCCCTCCTTCAGGAACTTACGTAACCTTAGACAATTTTAAATGTAAAGTTGAATATCATACTGCAATTAAAATGATAATCGAGTTCTTTATATGTGTTTTACTATGTTAGTCAACACATCTGAATACTTTTTTGTACTTTTATAATCAAGATTATTAAAACATCATGATTTAAAATGTACTTAAAAGTAAATCTGTTAATTTGACATTATTAAGAAATTCACTGTTTTAAAACTGTACTTAAGTGTCTTTAAAAAGTCTTCGACAGTGAGCTGCACTGCTGGGCTGGCAGCGGCGGGTGATATGGGACTGAATTTGGCTTTATTCAATTATAAGAGTCAGGGTTTAAGTGGTGTACTGTAGCTTCTGTTTACTAAACGCGGGGTGAGATTGGAGCTATTGTGTCTGGAGAAAACAGACTGTACTCTTTTTTGATTACGCCGTATTAAAATCAGGAACTGGTTTACGATCCGCAGAAGCAGACGCTTCTCTTGTGGGAACTGGATCAGCAGTTTGCAGGGAAGTTTCCTGATGAATTACTGAAGCTGCATCTTCTCAGATACAGAGGACGAAAGAGTTTGGGAGGAGTTTGGTTTGGGAACATCACCTGAAAAAGAGAAGAAGAGCCCTGCGGGAACATGGGCTTTATACCGGGAGAGGGGTTTCAAAGAATGAGCAGAGCTCCATAAAAACCAGCTCAAAGATCTCCAGCCTTGCTTCGAATGAATACAATCATAGCTTTTATATGAAAACCAGGCTAAATGGTCTATTTTTTTAAAAGGGTGTTTTTAATTTTGGTTCATATTTAGTTGTTGCTGTTAGTGTGTGAATGGTTTGAAACGGAGTGATTGTGTTAATAAAGGATATTTTATTTGAATAACTATAAATCTCTCTCTCTCTCTCTCTCTCTCTGTCACATTATTAGGATTAAAACACCTTCCTAACTAAAGCGTGCGGTTAATGAAATTTCTCACGTGTCGGAACGATAATGAGGATCCGTTAATCTACAGGAAAAAGCCTGGAAACAAGGTGTTAAAAATAATTTTTAATTTTCACTTAGGCGGGATGTGCAAGATTTCCCACCATTACAGAACGAGAGAGAACGCCTCCTGAATCATGTTTAATATTCCTGAAATCTCTGCACCTCACACATATTTAGTGAGATATCTAAACCAGGTTATATCACAGACAGCTAAACACATACAACACAGACGGGCCAAACTTGTCAGATACTAGATAAATCTGCCATTTTCACACACTATTATATGAAATGCATGTCCTGTTTTTGCATGTGTACATCATAATGGCAGCACATGTGTGTGTGTGTGTGTGTGTGTGTGTGAGGAGGATGAATAATGCGTGTGGAGGTCAGATCTGGGTTGGCATCATGAACAATAGGTCAAACACACACACACACTCCAAATCTCTCCAGACACTCTCTCTCTCTCACACACGCTGACTCAGAAGTGCTTATCAAAGCAGTCTGATGATCTTAAACGGGTCTAACAGGGTGAAACATCTTGAGCGGCACAATAAAGTGTTTCAAGCGCTGGTGAAACTCCTCCTGACCTCCGTATCAAGCTCAGATGTGCTTTAATCACTGCATGAACACCAGCTGAGAGAAAGCACTCATCACATGATCACATGCTGGAAACTTCTGTCCAATATCCACATATTTAGGGGGTTATGAACTGAGAAACCAAAACTCCCTTCATCTTTAGACATATAAGAGGTTACTAATTGTACTTATATTGACGTCAGTTTGCCAGAACAGCAGCTTGAACGTTCCACTCTATGATGTAACAGTGTGGATAAGCTCCACCTCCCCAGAACAACAGTACTGCCTGATTACTGTCCGATTCTACATCGCTGCCGGTTTAGCCCTGCCCCCCCAATTACACATCACTGTCTTATTAGCCCTGCCCACAAATTATAAATTGCTGCTTGATTAGCCCCGCCCACCAATTCATTCATGTAAATACCGACATGTATAATAACGTGAGACATATCATAAGAGTTTCCTTCTTCTGCTGGATCCATAATACAGAGTAACTATCTAGTAAACACTTAGTAGTAGCCGTTGTACTTTCACACCATGTAACTAAGTTCTGAAACATTTTTTACTTGCAGTTTGTAATTATGTAGATGTAGCAGACTACTACTGTTACGCATTTGTTACAGACCAGATACTTTTGTAACCAAAAGATTGTCAAATATGTGTGGCAGACTTTATACAATGTAATTATACGTTCAAGGACACAGACATGAGCTACTTGAAATCAAGTATATCAAGATAGTATCTGTGTAATTAGGTCATTACGCTGTATTATGACACCTTAAAATAAACTTTGTAATGATATCAAATAAAATGTTTTACTTAAAAAAAAAAACATTTTACATCAATGTTTTAATAATCTTTAGTATAGCATTTCAAGAAGTTCACTTATTATAGCATAGCATTTATGAAGTTCTGATGTGATGACTAACATGCTCAAGCACATGTAAAGAATTTGATTATCATTTCATTTCTGTAGTGTGTTATCCAATATTACATTTAAAGTTAACACATTTTAAATATATTTAATTGCAACTTCATCCTTACAACTATTTAAATATATGGCACACATTTCCACAGAAATGTCATTAAAGTGTGTTTTACTCTCTCATAATTCCAGTATATTTGTCAAAATCTTTACCATATTTCAAAGACAGAAATAATTACGAAATTATAAGACGATTCTTAAGTCCTACTTAAGTGTGTCTACTTAGGTTTTCTCAACCTGATCTCACAGAATTGTGTGATTTAATTAAAGACAGAATTAAAACTGAGTCTTAACACGTAATTCTGTGTTGGTGTCACGTAATCATCGAAAATTCTGTGATACTACCACGTAAAAGATTACAATGTAAGTCAGTGACAGGCATCAGCTGTGATCCACACACAGATAACCAGATTCATTTGATATAAAATGTATACTTTCACTGTAGCACCAAGCCCCGCCTTTACCCTAAACCTACCCACTTCTGAACAATATAAAACACACACAGACAAAATAAGCGCAGTCACAGGTGTTTATTGCAAAACCTGACCATGAGCAGTAAAAAAAAAAAGCACTACAGACAAGTTGTTGCATTTCAAGTCCTTCTAAAGCCATATGATGTCTTTCTGCGAAGAAGAGAGTAAAATACATGGTTTTGATCGCAGAAATTATCCCGCTCCGTTAACGCGTTCACATCTTATTCAAACATACACGCAAGAGCCAATACAATTTACAACCAAGGCTGATGAAGGATTCTCCAGGCGGCATTTTTTGAATTAGCTGCAGCACAGATGAGTCGCGGCGGACGGAGAGATGCTGATCAATCCTTTTGCCACAGAAGAATTAGAATATTAATCTTTTTAATAAATAATGTCGGTAGTTGTAACTGCTGGTTTATCTTGTGTTTTATGGTCGGTTTAGGGGCAGGTGTTGGGTTACGTGATCATAAATGCATAAATAAAATAATATTAATAAAACTGTTGTGACTGTTTACAGTGAAAAATCTCACCCCAATACATATGCAATAATGGCAATATCATTACCCAATATTTGACTCCAAATCAGGTTCAGATAGAGTCAAGACGCTCCCCACGAACGTCCCAAAATCCACTGCAACGTTAGCATTCCGAGCTGATATCAGAGGTGCCCATGAGTTCATAAAACACATCTTGTACACAAATTATTCATGCCAGACAGCAGTACAAGAGATCGGCCTGGCACTGTGTGTCTGTTCTGAGCTTATTAATAAAGCAGTACTGAGGACTTTTCCAAAGCTTCTGTTTTTTGGTATTTCTTGAATCCAAAAAACCTTGACTTGACCAGACTTGATCCTTTACAAGTCTGCAGTCCTTCTTCTCTTTACCTCTTTAGTTCTTATTAACTCTTTTTCGAAAAACAGACTCTCACTTTCAGGTCCCGTAGTCTCTCACAGATAGAGTTTTAATTCCTCTGATGAAATGAATGGAAGTGTGACGCGTGAATGAAAGGGCGTTCAGTTCATCATTTGTCAGATGAGTAGCATATTAAGATCACTGGGGGTCAATGAAGTTTAGAAAATAAATAATATGTAATATGTATCAAAAAGACTATCACATATTTCCATTTAATGTGGTTATTAGGAGTTTTGAAGGGTTTTGTAGCTCTGTGCCATCGATCTCATGAATCTCACGGCAGATCTTTTCTAATGCAGGATTCCAATACATGAATGTGTACGAGGTCCCATCCATGCTAATTCGTACAAATCCATACGATTTGTAAATTTTGTACGATTGGTCTAAAACCCCATGATGGGTAGGTTTAGGGGCGGGGTTAGGTTAAGGTCAATATGCATGAACTGCCGTGAGATCAGGTTGAGGATACTGCTTTAAACTACTTAATAAAAATTTTTTTTATCAGTATTCCGTGTTTGTTTTCTTGTGTTAGACTCTGGACAGTTTTCTGTAAGTTTGCTGCCTGCCTGTGTACCTCGACTTCGACTTAAGCTTCATCCTAAGAGATCTGTTTGCCGTTGTTTGACCCTGTTCTGCCGATCATGTATAAACCTCTGCCAATGGATTTGCACGCCTCTGACTCATTCGTGACACCTTAACCCAATTACAACATGTTAAATAAACTAAAACTGTAATAAAAATAGAAGAACAGATAATAATAATGATGAAATAAAAAATTATTCAAAATATGAATAAACGTTATAATTGTGGAAAAAACAATAACACCTTGATCTGATTGTCAGGAGCTAAACATGTGATGGCATCTGATCATCAAAAAAAAAAAACTTTTAAAAAGTCTGTATTTAAAACAAGAGACTCTAACGAACATGAATTTGCTGATTTGCTGAACCAATCACTTCTTTCATGATTTCGGATCTGTGTATAGTTAGTCATGCATTTATAGGCACATGTTTGTCTTACGGTTAATTCCACTTTTAATAATTCACCATTAATTCTGTATTTCATACATTTAGAAAAGGGTTCGTTGCCTGCTGATAATGTGTTTAAACACTGAGATGATCTGTGTATTTGTGCTCAGTGTTTATCCAGCAGTCAGATGATGGTCTGAGATCCGGATCCTCATATCTGATGATAACATGGCTCAGAAAACCAATGCATTGTTCATGCTCCTCCTCATGAGAGACGGCAGAAATAGAAAGGTTTGTGGCACAATCGTCTCAAACACACAAACTCATCAGAGTTTAGAGACTGTGTCCTGCTCAGCTTGTGTGTTCAGTGACGCATTTACAAGAGTTAAACCTCATGTGAGGTGTTTCAGAAAGATTTCCAGAGCATCGCATGAAAACAGTTGGTTGAACATTTCTTTTGTTTTCCATACATAAACTGAGTGCACTTAAGTATAAAGTGCTTATTACAGAAATAATATACTCAATAAAACAGATATTGCTTTAGTGTGAACTGAATGATTAAAAAAGAAAATGCTTGTTTAAATCAAAGCAAATTAAACTCAGCAAAAAAAGTGCACCTCATTCAAACATATCATTTAAAATGCAAAATAATACAATTTAAAAGAATGCACTTTTTTTTTTTTCACAAAAATGTGAACTATGTAATCTTTGCAGACTTAAACTGCAGGTTAATTGCCGTTAAATAAACATCTATTATTGATTAAATGTCACAATAAAGTGCTATTCTTTAAATCATGACTAAACAATGTAATTTTATTGCATGCTATTTGCAGTAAGATAAAAATGTATTATACAGTAAGGGTCACAAAATGTAAAATAAATCATTTAAAATGCCATTTAAAGCTTAAATATGACATTATTACAAATTTCACTTTTTCAAAGTGTACTTAAGTGTTTTTAGAAACGGTCATGAAAGTGTCTCTCTTGAAGTCACTTAAGAGGCCTTTTATTTCTTTTATACTTTATTATCTACACTTTTTAAACAAACCTACATTTTAAGATGTAAAGTTCAAGTACACAGTCAAGCACACTTCTTTTCACGCTCATAACAACAGAATAATCATTTTCGGTGAGCTGTCTCTTTAATAAGTCACAGGAGGACAGGTTTCTCAAATAATTCTGTAATAAAGACTGCAGAGAGTTTCTGAGCAAATGGTTGAGATTTATTCACTCTGAAACAGGCGGCGATGGGTCCTCCATCCAGAGACGGAGACAGAGAGTGCGAGACAGTTGGAGAGACAGACAGTGTGTTGATGTGAGTAATGATGGCTGTGTTGTGATGTGTTATTCATCGAGTCCTGATGATAAATGACTCTCTTCAACACCCGATAGAAGAGTCAAAGTAAAACTACGACTCCCAGCATGACACACACACCTCTGTCGCGCATGTGTGTTTCTCTAATAACTCTAAGATCATCTTCCGTCTTCAGTCTTGTTTGAAGAAGATTTTCACCAGCAGAACACTTAAAGGGGTAGTTCACCCAAAAATGAAAGTTCTGTCATTAATTACTGACGCTTCATCTTCGGAACACAAATTGTTTAAATGTTTAAAAAATGTATTTCAAATCTTAAAATTAGTCAAACGTGTACCTTTAGATAACGCAATGTTAATGCAGTGAAAGGCAACTTCAAGAGAGACTCTTTACAATTGTTTCTAGACACACTTAAGTACAGCTTTGTAATAATTTCAAATGAATTCTACATGATTACGTCTGTTGACTAACATAATAAAGCACATAATTTCAGCAGTAGTGTTATTCAACTTTACATTCTACAAATGTATATATTTTTATGAATTCAGTTGCACTCAATTTACATCAGTACATGAAGTTACTTTTATTGTCAAAGTATATTCTAGTTTCTCAGAAACGCTTGTCAGTACAATCAGTAAAGCAACCATATTTCTAAGACAATAGAAGTTATTAATTGCATGTAAGGATCTAGCTGTTTGCATTTGATTTAAAATCTTACATTTAACTGCAAATAACATGCGGCTCTCTGAAAGTGTCCGAAAGCCTTTCAGTGTTTAGATTTCCATAAAAACTACTCCTTACACAAAGTCTGCTTCTTTTTCACAAGGACAGCTAGAACTGTGAGATCATCTTAATTACAGAAACTCTGTCTTCAGTGGCTGATCTAATAATGCAGTGGATATGTAAGAAAAGAGTGTGTCCTCCAGGGTCAAAGGTCACAAAAGACATGAAAGTGTGGGCATTAAGTCGATCAGCCTTTGCCCTCAGTGACGCCTCGAGAGCACTGAGATAAGAAAACATCATGCTGCTGATGTCGAAGGGCATATAAACCAGTGTGTGTGTGTGATTTCAGCTGAACCTCTCAATAATGAACTGCTAAATAATCCTGCGTTTCTGCTGAGAGAGGAGGATCGTGCGAACGGAAGCAGGAATTTTCAGGAATCTGCATTCTGTGCTCCTCTGGGGTGAAGAGTTCTCCAGCGTACAATAGAGACTCTACAGCAGATGTTTTTATCTCTTCATTTAAAGCAAGTGTTTGAGATGCGCTCAGGCTCTAGTCTTTACGAGATCTGCTCTCAGATTTAACAGAGCAAATGTTTGACTTTTTCTGCAAGAATGAGCAAAAAACAATGTTTGTGTATTTTGCTCTTAAAATATGCCACAATTAAATGTTATTCTGGCCGAAGGTAGCTTTTCTTAACCAGCAGGCCCAGGTGAAGTCTGCTGTTATTGCTCTGGGTTTGGAGGCAAATCTGCAGAACTGTGTTCAATGATTTTGAATTTGAACTGTTAATCTGAAGGCATATGACTTGAAGACACACAACAGATACACAAATACACACTTACATAGACTGATGTTATTACAGACCTCCTGAAACAGATGACTTCATAGTAGGTGCAGATTTATGAGCTGTTAAAACACAAACTCATCTGTTAATTGGTTGTGTAAAAACACAGCAACTATTATTATCAGGATGTAAATGTTCATGCTGTTTTAATTTGCACTCCTGCAAAACACTTCTCGGTGTTATACGTTCTTATACGTGTGTGTGTGTGTATAAATATATATAGAGAGAGAGAGTTCATTTTATTTCACTCCTTTGTTCTCTGTCTGCTGGTGAGAAACAGAAACAAATAATAAACAGAAATCACAGAGGAAATCCGTCAAGTCTAAAAGTCTCAGTTGTGGGACTGTGAGGAAAGCAGTGGGTGTTCGGATCCACAAATTAAGCACAAAAATAATAAAAAAGAGGATGAATTCAAGGCAAATTCTGTTCTATGTGCAAAGATGTCTGAAAGTAGAAAACTCTGTGGAAACAGAGTCATTTTCTGATCTAGTATACTAGTCAACAAAGATGCCCTAAAATCTGAAACCAAAATGCATTCTTGTCGTCAGACAACATTGATAAAGGTTTTGATCCACTTCAAATGTTGAGTACTTTACATGGTCACATGACTTGACTTCCACCAGTTTCCTCCCTGAGTCTACCAGCAGATTTAGTATATACTTGTTTCTTGCTTCAGTCTGTGTCTTCAAAAGACACGTACTAGAAGTAGTATCCTAACCCTAACACTTTTTTTAATCATTTTCACACATATTTACAGAATTTCGATGAATTCAAATTAATATACTTAAATGCATTTGAATTACATTTATTTCATGCCTAGCATACTACAAATACATTTTTGTTTTTATGCACTTAATAAAATGCCATGCAATTGTACTTTTAGTATACTAAACCGGCATCCTTAAAGTCAACACTGTACTCGATGCCTTTTAATTGTCCAATTAAGACATACTTAGTATATTTGATGGTGTGCTATTGGAGCTATTGCAAGCTATTGCAAGTATACTTCAGGTACACTTTAAATAGTTTGCATTTAAAGGGCAATATTACACAATATTACACTTCATTAAAAGTGACATAAACATGCATTTTAGGCAAAATAATAAGCATTGTGCACAAGTAATACTCCAAATAAATTTAATTAAAATGTTCATATCAGTAGGTCTCGAGTTATCTGTCAGTAAAAAATGTTAATAGATTTTAACTACACTTAGTATGAAATAAATATATTTTAAACATATTACTTTTTTATTAGGGACGACTTCAAAACACTATATGCTGGGATATTTGAAAACGGATGCTTTTGAACTTTATCGTCACACATATCCAGCTTCATATCTATGTGTTTACATAGACGGTACTCTCACAGAGTTCAGAGAGAGACGAGGAGCTCCGGGTTCAGTCCTGTGTAACTACGCTTCAACAAAACAGTTCAAATCTGTCTAAAATTAAGCTGAAATGACACAGATTTTGCATTTGTTAACAGTATAGGGTTTAGGCTTGATTTGGTGTGGGGCATATTTCCAACATGATAGAGCATTAACTTTTAGCAGCACTCCACGCATATTTTCATTCCAAACCACGACAATACAGAACTATTTCAATATGTGCCATGGTTCACGTATTGAACCTGTGTTTTAGCACCCCTCAGAGGACATTTCTCTTTGAAACCGCGCCGAAACGTGCAGTAATGTCAGCAAAAATGTTGTAGCAAAAAAAGTACCAAGAGGTACATATTTATATAAGACCAGGTTGGCAAAAAAAGTTATCTTTCGGTGTATAACAGCTACGCTCTACGGCAGTACCCTTAAAGGGACAACTTCGTACCTTAACTACCCCTAAGAGGGGCATATTAGTTTCTTAGAGTAGCAGTGTTTACTCCTATGGCACTATTTTGGACCATTAGGAGCAAACAGAGTACACAGATGACCCTCTGAGACTACTGTCTCAGTGATAAGGTATCATACTTCTGAAACATTGATTCTGAGCGTACAATACAACATACACTCTCACTGCAAGCAGCCCTTTTAGGATTTTTAAGGAGCTTTTAGGAGCACGGAGTGAAGCTTAAGCAAATGCAAGGGTAAGTAAACTGAAAGATAAAACATCAAGGCCTCCAGAAGGAGAGGAAAGGGCATGCAGCTCCGCAGTAAGGTACAGCTGTTCTTGCATAGACACAATCAGTAATAAGCTGAACCATTTATTTAACATGTTGACCACAGTAGCAAAGCAAGCTAAACAACGCCTCTAGTAGTTTGGGGAGGAACTACACTGAACATCGCAGCAGGGCAAGTGAACAAGCAAATAAAGAGTCTCCATTAGGAGCTCAGGATGACATCCATGCCCTCACCTCTTTAACATGAGCGTCTGTCTGATGAGAGTCCCAGAGTTCAGGAAAACATCTGCTCTTGGTGTGATGCAGGACTACCACCACAGACTCTTCTTATCTTTAAGCCTCTGTTATAGTCCACCAAATCACCCACCGGAGCCCAGAATCAAGCTGGATTGTCTGTCATCTAAATGCTGCCAAAATTGTCACCAGGACATGTCGACAGAGAACTGTGAGGACTGCTGACTGACTCCTGCAGAAAGAGATGCAGGTGGACATTTCCATGATCTGACGAACCGCACGCCGCCTGACAGGCAGACCACAGATTGTGAGAATGCAGAAGTGTGTGTCTGAGCAGGTGGGGAGCAGCACAAGTGACAGCTCAGGTCATTCCATGTGTGCTGCAATATGCTTGGTAAGTTTTACCAGTCTGAGAGTGGGCTGTGCCTCAGAATTGAGCTGACTCGCTGCCTGCAAGAAGCTCTGAGATGCTAATTGGAAGATGGAAAAGCAAAAAGCAAGCATGGGAGATATCACCATTGCAAGGTTTGCTTTTGCCTTTTATGTAACAGTTATATAGACGAATAATTTATATAGAGTACTTAAATATTGAGACCCTAAAGAACCAAGTTTTGTGTCGCTAAGCAACAAACAGACCACAGAGGCTCTCCTTCCCGCTTGAAGCAATCTGTATCTCTCAGATTCCCTCCAGGTTTTCTGATTCCTGCTTACCAATCACTAGTGATAGAAACCCTGTCCCAAATGGCACCCTAGGCTCCACACTGTCACTCTTTAGGAGCTTTGATTGTCAGGTAGATGGGCTGGGCAGAGGTGTGCATTGACAGTGCACAGACCATGTTTGAGCATGGTTTTGAAACCCACAATGACAAATAGGACAATATTCCAGCGTCAGCTCATTAGCAGAGACTCCAAGACCTACAATGGGTAGATACAAAGAGATGCAAGACATGCAGATTTGGGGGGCCCCAGGAACAGGGCTGGGAACCACCACGCTACGGTCTTGTGTGTCTATTGGACATGGGTCAGTGGTGACATTTGAGACAGGTTCCATCAGAAGAAACAAGAAAAAAAGTGGCACAAATCGAATGTTATTTTAATTGCATTAAGGAGGTGCAGTATAGACATGTAGACACTCACTTTAATCCCACTATTACTGTTGTGTAGGACTTTTCAGGATAGTGGAAAACAAAAGAGAATGGCTTCATGCTCATACAGCATGACAAATAATTAACTGGACTTGAAGCTTCTGTAAATTGAAAAATGAAACACCCAAAAATGTATATGTAACTGTATTTTTATATGTGAAATTGGGGAGGGGATGTTGGGTGTTGTCGAGTGGGGACGTAATGACATATAATTAGTCGATCTATTTACTATAAAACGAGAAGATTAAGAAGGAACATTCTAAATTCAACCCAAGTAAACACCACGATTTTAACACCACGTCTTATTCACAATAACGTAAATAAGTGAATTACTGATGTCCATGTAATCTGATCAGGAGCAATGTGAAGCTCATGGGTCGCTGCTCAAATCACACTAAACTGTCAGCGAACTGACTTTACCCTATAGCCAAAGTGGGATCTCTGAAGATAACGGTTTAACCACTACAACACCATCTTTCATACTGGAAATTCACCTGTGTTAAAGATAGAAGGATGAAGTGGATGAACAAGCTGGGTCTGACCTAGACTCTCTGGAGGAAAGTCTGTAGAGAAGACAGGTGTCCAGACTAATGGACAGAGGCAGTGTCTCTCACACAGGTCTGTTGAAATGAAACGCCACAGGTTGATCCATCCTCGGTGTCTCCTACAGACCGTCATTCCTGCTCAATATCTGTATCTGTCTGGATACAGGCCTCCATCTCTTCATATCTCACCCTGTCCACGGTGAGAGGAGGACTGCTGAGGACACTCATGAGTAAAGTAAACCAAACCCCTTGAGAACTGATGATAGCACCAAATGTGTGTTTCCTCAAACTAGTCAGACATCTATGCCAAACTTCACATCGCCGCACTACCCATCGGGACTGTAGCTCTTACACTCCGGTGAGGAAGAGCAGGCCAAGATTATCTCACTGTGCTGCTTCTGACTCATCGCTCAGTGTGGAGTTATTTAATGAGATGGGTGGAGTCATCTGATCTGTTGGGTGGAGTTATCTCAGCCGGGGAGCGTGAGTGGAGTGTAGAGAACATATGGACAGGATGCTTGTGTGTCATAGGAGAGAGAGAGACAGAGAGAGAGAAAGAGAGAGAGAGAGAGAGGCAGGTAGAGGTTGTGTTTAATTAGTCTCATCAGAGCAAAGGTGAAGCAGGTGAGTGAAAACATGACGTCCTCAAACACTTTCTGATTCCCTCGTTGTTCATCCTTGTTCTTTTCTATCGCTCACTCCTCATTATTTCACTCTGTGAGTCGAGTCGAGGAGAGCAGATGGTGGATCACAGTTAGACCAGCCTGCCGTCCACCTCCACCCCCCCCCGTTTCACTTTTAATGTGCTTTATTAGCATGACAAATAACGGTACATTCATACAGCCACAGCAGATGCAGCTGAGCTGCTGACAATGAAAGCCAACAAGAAAAATAACATTAGCGATGAGACGGCTATAACGAACCAGCGCTGATAATAAAGCTGTTAATTCAGTGACAGATACAGAAGCGCTGGGGAAGACGTGCAGGACGTCATGGGATGACGTGGGGAGCGAGTGAGCCATCGCTTCGTTCACAAGTTCATCTGTTCATCCTGTCCTGATAAATGTAGCTTGCTGTTCTTGAAGGAGGGGCTCGACCCATGATTCTGAGGAACACCTCAGACTACAGAACTGGACAGAACGAGGAGCTGTGGTTAAGAACTGAGACATGGCTGCCATGAACTAACGACTGCTGCTTGCGTACGCTCATCTACAGTTAAATTCCCACCATGAATATGTTGCCTTCTAAGCACTGTATTTATCTGTTCAGTGATTTACTTCTCTGCTACGGTAATGCGCTGTCTTTGAATAATATTGGTCTAGGCCTACATGTTATTTTTTTTCAGCAAATATTCATATGCACGATTCATTTACTTAACATTTTTATTGAATTGACGTCCCTGAAAATAACATTTTCACCAAACATTTAAGCATGTAAAAATGTATTTATGTAAAATAAAGGTGATCTCACGATATCCATTTGCCATAGGATTCAACCTGAGGATCCTCCACAGCTTGTGTCAGCATTTTCATTAGTATCTCATTATTTCATTTCAATTAATTCTTTGTTCTTTCTGTTTGCATATGCAAACTCTTTAGACAGTGATAGATAGAGAGATTATGTGTAAATGAATGTGTTACAGAAATAAAATGTGTGTTTAAGTTTGTTTTGCAACATTGTACTTTTCTTTTTTCTTTTTAAATTTCCGAAAATGCAAGCTTTCCATGCAGTCATTTACTGTATTTAATACTAAATTAACAAGTTATTAATATATCTATATATACAGGTATTAAATTGGGCCGAGTCCTCCGGCACATAGACTGCAGGGCTTGACATTAATGATTCATTATCGCCAGACAAGTTACCTGATTAAAACCTCAATAACCTACTGTATGCAAACACCAAAACGTGAGTATTATTCTGATTTTATTACACTTAGGGTAAGTGGTCACAGGTGGATGTAGCTACTGTATTTAGTGGATCTATTAAGGTATAAAGCTGAGCTCCTGAGGCAAGACTCGGGAACTTCTCCAAATCAAAACGCTCAACACAAGGAAAGGCATGCTGAGGTAAAAATTCAAAGTGGAAAGTTTTTAATATTTATAATACAGTTAGTCAACCTCACACAACTTTTCCGCCAGTTCATTAAGCAAATCCAATAATCTTAAGTCTCTTATATATTAGGCGGAACACAAACGCATCTCACAGCAGCCGGTCGACTCAGTGCTGAATGATTCAGTGTTTAGAACGAATCAGTTGAATCAAAGTTTCATTAGCATACACATCTGATGAACGAATCAATGACTCACTCATTAAAAGCTCACTACTGCCACCTACTGGTGTTTTCATTTCGGTGAAAATATAATTTCTTGTTTGTATATTAAAAAAATATTATTCGTATCTCATATTTTTAATGCAGTTGTATTTTTCACTGTAAATGGTTTCATTTCATATCATAGATAATAACAATCATATTATGTTCATTTCATTTATAGATAAAGAATTATTGAATTTGAAATGTAAGATGAAAAATGCAATCAGTAAAAGTAAAACAAACAAAAGACAGGTTAAATAATACATACATACATGCATATTATATATATATACCTTCTGTTAAAATGTTTTAGAAGTTGTTTAGTGTAGATGTCACACCAGTGTATGAGCTACTCAAATGTATTTCATATCAGCTGCTCATTTACACTCCACAGAGAGAAACAGAAACACACACATGCATATTTATGATGGAAGTGAAGCTCCTGAAAACGTCAAACAGCAAGTAGGTCGAATCACCTGTCACTACATCCACATTTACACGCTGTGTGTGTGTGTGTGTGTGTGAGAGAGAGACTGCTGCTCAA
Organism: Enteromius unitaeniatus; assembly: GCA_032359435.1. Lineage (NCBI taxonomy): Eukaryota > Metazoa > Chordata > Actinopteri > Cypriniformes > Cyprinidae > Enteromius > Enteromius unitaeniatus. Next base: position 3,437,747 of record JAUMHI010000243.1, on the reverse strand, counting down.
CAGCTGCTGACATAACTGCACAGAATGAGTGTGTGGTGTGAGAGTAATGCACACACACACAGTGAAATATTCGGACTGTGGCGTTTTAACGGTCAGAACAAATTGAGCTCAAACAGGAACGCTTTCCTTTCACTGCACGTGTTATTAAACACACTTAAAAGAGATGTTCTCAGACTCAGGCGTGACTTTCACAAACACTACACGTCTCAGAAACATCAGCCTTCGCCGTTTGCATGAACATCTGAGCCGTGAGCAGCTCTTCCCCTAAAAACATTTTCCATTTGAGTTTTTATCTTTCCGCTTCAAGCTTTAAGCAGCCCAGCGCTCCGAGCAGAGAGCCGTGGGCGTTATCCACGGAGAGAACATGCCTTATCCCGATCCACACACACACACACACACACACACACACTGAGTCCCAAATCCCAGTGTTCTGTAAGCCGCCGCTTTACTGATACAAAAAAACCATCAAACCGGAGAGAACGGATCAACTCCAGTCCAGACGCGCACTAAACACACACCACTGCTGAATAAAGTCTTAGTGTGAGGATGATGATGATAATGATGAAGAAGAAGGTGTGGAGGAGCAGCTGTCTTTAATTAATAGTGTTCGCTGATTGAGCTCAGACTCATTAATCTGAAGAGAAATAATGAATTCACCTCACAAAACACACGAGACGAGATTCGATTGAGATCAGCAGAAAACATCCTCAAGAAAGAGTTCAGGACGAGCACGAACTCCGACAAACACAAAGAGCACAATTCATCAGAGCCCTGGCCGTTTCAGAAAGATCGCTGGGAACGGGAACTAAATAACAGTCCTGCATTTTTAGGAATAGAATAAACACTGTACAGCTTCTGACAGATTTATCTCACTTCTGTCCCAAATTAGAGCTAAACACACACACACACACACACACACACACGCTTGGATCAGAGTCTGGAGTATGTGTCCCACCAAAGCATTTCAGCCTGATCAGACATTTTACATCATCATCATCATCACCATCATCATCATCATCAAAGACCCAGAAATCCCATAACCAACCGCAGCAGCACCACTGACCCAGAACACACACTCACACACACACACACACACACACAGGAGCTCCTTTTTGTCTCACTATAGCTTTTCTGGCATATTTATAACCATCCGAATCTCCATCTTCATCATGAGAGCACAGAAATCCCACAACAACAAACCTAAAACACACACACACTCTCACACACACTTCCTGCACACATGTCCGGTTCACACACACACACACACACACACACACACTCCTCACAGAACGACAGTCAGGAGTCTGAGCTCATCCCTCTCTCACTCACACACACACAGAGTTTCTGCACAAATGTCCCGATCACACACACACACACACTTACAGAGAGTGAAAGTATCTGTACTTACTCCAAACGCTGAAGAATCGCAAAGCACTGACTGAAAGACACGAGAGAAACACACAGTCATCAGTAGAGCACGAGGAAGAGGAGAAGGATGAAGATGCTGATGAAGATGAGGATCATGATGAAGACTCACCCAAAAGCCTTCAGAGGAGCGCTGAGGATCCGGAGGAAGCTTTTATGTCTTTCTGTCACTCCAGCCAGAAACAGCCGCGATGAGGAGGATGAGGATGAAGAGCGTCTTATTCCACACACTGACAACCAGCCGCGCGTCCGACGCACGCGAGCATCACAGAGAGACGCGCGCGCGCCGAGAGGAGATACCTGACTGTGTGTGCGCGAGCGTGCGTGTGCGTGTGTGTGTGTGTGTGTGTGTGTGTGTGTGTGCCTGCAGTTCCGCCGCGCTCCGCCGGATGGCCCGGATCTGATCACAGCCCCAGCGTCCCGGACCCTGATTCTCGGACCGTGAGGTTTCATAGCATCAGCTGCGACTAAACCTCTTATCGATTTCCTCTTTATCTCTTCTTTATCTGTTTAGAAGAAGCGCAAGCAGCTCTGACTATTCTTCAATACTTAAAGAACTTGCAGGACACGAAAACTGACCTGAGACGCTGAAAAATGTTCTTTTATTTTGTTTGTTTGTCTGTTAATCAAACATTATATTTAATAATTTTCCAGACATTATGGGGACATTTCTTTTTTAATGTTCTCTCAACCTTCAGAAACATAAAAACAAAGATTGAATCCCTAACATTCATGATTTCTGATGGTAATGTTACTGAAAGCATGTTTGATCACAACTTTGAGAGAATCTTTGTTAAAGATCGTTTGATCTGGAAAGCATCTCCTGTGGACAGATATCTGAGAGTTTACATTCATAAACATCTTAAAGACATCTGATAAACGTCTGTGTGACATCTGACTGTCTTTCAGAGGTATGTGTGTGTCGCTGTGATTTCATGGACATGTAGCAGAAGTTCTGCATCTTTGAAGCTCGTATGGTTGGAGTCCAGTGAGGCGGTCTGGAGCCACCAGCTGAAGATTCAGCAGCGTTCAAAATAGAAATCAATGAAGAGGCAGTTTTACCTCACACACCTGCAGAAGAGCCTCAGTGTGTGTGTGTGTGACTCTCCAGGTCAGCCGGTAACACACTCACACACACTCTCACACACACACACACACACACACCCACACACACACACACACACCCACACACACACACACACAC
>JAUMHI010000243.1:3417637-3435018 GCA_032359435.1 Enteromius unitaeniatus | reverse complement strand
AGTGTTATTAGACTTTAGCTACTTATATGTTTATAAGCAATTGAAAAAAACACAAATGTCAGGCCATGTCAGAACTTTTCCAGACCCCCAAAACACCCTCAGGGCCCAGAGGGTTAAAACACTGCAATATGTACCTGTACCACCTAATACAAACGTGCCACGGTCACGTATTAAACATGTGTTTTAGCGTCACTCTCTGGACGTTTCAAACTATGGTGAAATGTACATAAATACAGGGTTGCACGTATTTCCAAGGAGCCTGAACACATTTCTGAACAGCCAGCGAGACACAAGCTTTTGCAAGGGTAGAATTTCAATAAATAACGTTAAATTTGGGTGGGTTTCACTTCAGAAGACTTGCTGTTACAATATTTTTTTGACATATTTATCAAGTTTGTGTGTTTAAAAACAAAACGAGTAAATTTAACAGGTTTGAATGAAATAAACAATCGATTCAGTTTGAGTCCTGAACAAATCAACCACTCTGTTTTCTGTAAACTAGTTCAACCAAATGATTCTTTGATGAATCAGACAAAACACTGTATGAAGCACATGGACATTATGTTGTTTCAGTGAATTTGAGGGTAAATAGAAATGATTCAGTGTGTTAATTGTTTATATTGTGTGTCTTTCAAACAGAATCTCTCTCCTCAAATACACGGACTGGATTCCAGTGCTTCTGTTTATCCTGTAGCTCAGAATTCATGAAACTGGGTTACATTGACTATTCCCTTTGAGATCTTTTTCCCTTTAATGTTCAAATTTTAATCTGTTTACGTTTAGTTGTGTCGCTCACAAACTAAATAATGCATTTCATCCTCGTACAACAACCAAAGGACAAAAAAACAACAAACAAACAAAACCAAATGCAAATGCTGCCGAATTTAAATCTGAATTTAAATAATTTCCAGGTCTAAACCAAAACAAGCCACTGACCCAAACTCCCTTTATAGTCTGAAAAACATAATGTTGTTAAACAATAATCCCAAAATACACTGCACTTCTTTATCTGTAGCCTAATGTTTTATTTTTTAATTAATTTATTTCTTTTTTTGGAGACCTTCAACATCCGAACACCAGTCAAGAAAATAAAACAAATTCATTGGCTGTGTTTGGATGACCAGCTTCGGTTCACTCTATCACCGTTAAACTCTGTTAGTATAGATTCATGGATTAATAATTAACACAGAGACGGGACACAATCGATATCTAAAACATTATCCTGCTGCCGTAATCATTCTTCTGCTTATTACGGCAAAGCAGAATAAATCTTTTATCTTTCCAACAAAATCCAGATGCAGACACATGAAAACATAAATCAGAGCATGCTTTCATGGGCCAAATGCACTGATCAAAACATCAAGCTGCTGTCTTTCAGAAGCAGAACACAAGCACTGACTCTCTGAAGGAGTTTTCAGCCGTTTGTCTTGTGTAATGATTCAGAAAACAACCACAATTTAATGATCAGATTACACTCAAATCCTTTCCCCTAAATGACAAATAAAATTAGCAAAGTGCTATTAAAGTATGTCCTGTAATGTTCTTCTCGTAAAGTAACTGCACACATAGACTATTAAAAATGGATCCTCAAAAAATGTAACTTAATTTAATGTGAGATGAGAACAAGTTGGTAAAATGTTGAAAGAAACTTTCCTGTAACCTTTAAATAATGTTAAAATCACCAGAAAACTGGTCATTATTTGTGTAACAGGAAGTGTTCTTAGTGAAACTCTAACTGCAGTTCCTTTTCAGGAACTCGAGCTGCGTCGACGAGACACTATGGGAACGCCCTCAGCGTGACGGCGCTGAATCTTTTGACATCATGGCGGGTGACGTCACTGGCCAGGAAGCATATAAGCGTGTGGAAAACGCTGGCCAGACAGCTTACTGCCATTCAGCAAAGCGATCTATGTGTGTGTGTGAAAAAAAGTCAGTGTCTGAGTTAAAAAGAAAAGAAGTGTCTCTGTGTGAGTTGAAAACGTCTGTTTGTGTGAAAGAAAAGACAAAAAGAAAGAAAGTATGTCTAAAGCACTACAGAAAACTAAAAGGGGCGATGGCAGACAATACAGAGTTTGTGCAAATCCGTGTGAGAGATGCATTCTCCCCGATGACTCTCACACGCTCTGTGTTGTCTGCCTGGGAGCTGAGCACGCTGAAGCAGCCCTCCAGCAAAGCGATAAGGAGGGCTGCAGACATTGTGAAAAACTCCCTTTGCATATGCTACGCTCCCGGAAGGCTCTCTTCAAGGAAGAGGGAGTCTTCATAAGCGATTCCCGTGGATCTGGTCCCGCTCGTGCCGGGGCGGAGCGGCGGCAGCATTCATGGGGAGCGCAACTCGATCTCTGTGATTTTGCACTTTATGAGGAGGAGTCAGAGACGGGCAGGTCCCTATCTCGCTCCTCCGCCACGGGATCGAGCACCAGCCAGACTAGGTCGGAAGCGCGTACTGCTACTTCCCCTGGTCAAGGCGGTGCAGCGCTGCTCCTCTCCGCGTCTGATAAGGAGATGGAAGAGGCTGCAGTCTCTTAATATTGAACTTAATACTGAGTGGCCGGCCGAGGTTAAAGCCATCTAAGTAAATTAGATGAGAGATTTCTAAAATCCCGGCCACCACTTTGGAAATGTAACTGGAATGAATGAATGAAAAGGGACGTTGGCCGACCTGGCTTCGTCTTTGAAGGCTCCGTCCCTGCCTACGAAAACTCGCTTAACACAACATCAGCATTAGTGGGCAGGGGGTGTTACAGGCGTACCAAGCCGACCTGCTGAAAGAGCTGGACGAAGGCGAGCAAGTCAGCAGTGAAGATATTAAAGAGCTTAGGAGGACCGCTGACCTCTCGTTGCATGCCACTAAAGAAACAGCTAGGGCTATTGGCAGAACTATGGCAGCATTAGTGGCCACCAAGAGGCATCTTTGGCTGACTCTGTCTGATATGAAGGAAAAAGTCTGTCTGATGGACGCCCATCAGAGGGTCTGTTCGCGACACTATGAACACGGTTGTCGAAAGACACCAAGAGGCTCGTAAGCAAGCGACGGCGTTTCAGTGGTTCCTCCCTCGCCCCTCTCCAGCTCAAGGAACTGCTGGGCGGGAGCAGTCCCTTCTGAGTGCCAGCTCCTCGTACAGACAGTACAGAGACACACAAAAACAGAGCGTTGCCTCGAGAGCTCCACCCTAGAGACAGCAGCAAGGGGGTTGGCGGCGCTCTGTGGCAGAGCCTTCGAAATCTCAGAAAGACCTGAGGGTTATGATTCAGCAGAAGAAGAAGGCTTCGCAGGGGAAGAAGAAAAAGTCCTGATGCAAGTGCCACAGGACTTTTGAGGGCAGGCCCCTCTGGGGAAGAGTGATACAATCCGCATTACACGGATCCCATCTCTCCTCAGTGCCCTCGGGAGACTACCTCACTAACCTCTCCAGTGCTACGAGGCGTGAGCGTCTCCCACGAACATTGTTCTCAGGTTCAGCCGCCCGGAAGCGTAGCGGCACCGAGTTGTTCGCCACCGACCTCTCATGAGGGAAACACAACTTCACCCGAGGGTGGGTTGTGTTAAAACATCGTCCCTCAAATATCATCAGAGACCAGCCTCAAGAGACTGGTTCCCTTAATAGACTATTTGGCAGCGTGGAAACTACTGCCAAATGTGTCTCAATGGGTCCTGCGTACTGTAGAAAACGTATACAGAATCCAGTTTGGTTAAGTTCTGCCAGAATTCGCGGGCGTCAATCATACGATAGTTTGTTCAGAGCAGGTGCTCTGGTGATGGAACAGGAAGTCAAAACTCTTCTGAGGAAGGAGGCCATCGAGGTGGTTCCTCCTCACAATATCGAGTGCGGGTTCTACAGCCGCTACTTCATAGTTCCAAAGAAGGATGGAGGGCTGAGGCCCATCTTAGATCTCAGGGTTCTGAACCGCTCAGTAATGAAGCTGAAGTTCAGAATGCTCACTGTGAGACAAGTGGTAGCACGAATCTGGTCCGAGGACTGGTTCGTCACGATAGATCTGTAAGATGCGTACTTTCATGTATCGATCCATCCTTCGCACAGGAAGTTCCTGAGGTTTGCTTTCAGGGGCAAAGCATACCAATATCGGATTCTACCCTTCGGCTTTGCACTCTCACCCCATACGTTTACGAAATGTGTGGATGCTGCGCTGGCTCCACTGCAACTCCAGGGCATCCGCATATTAAATTATATCGACAACTGGCTAATATTAGCATGATCGCCGGAAGAAACGAGCAGACATCGAGATGTCATCCTCGCTCACATGAAACGTTTGGGGTTAAGACTAAACGCCAAGAAAAGTGTACTTTCTCCAGCTCAGAGAACCACTTATCTAGGCATGGTGTGGGACTCGACCACAATGCGAGCTCATATGACACCTGCTTGAGTAGAATTGATCCACACCGCTGTCGCGAGAGTCACTCACTGTCAAGCAGTTTCAAAAGCTGCTGGGCCTGATGGCAGCTGTGTCCAACATCATACCTATTCGCCTGATGTACATGAAACCCCTACAGTGGTGGCTCTGGAACAAAGGAATATCCCTGAAGGGAAATCCCCTTCGCATGATCAATGTGTCACGCCGAGCTGTATGTGCCTTAGATATGTGGAGGAAACCGTCGTTCCTAAACCAGGGCCCAGTGTTGGGAGATCCTGCTCGCTGCATTTCGCTAGCGACGGATGCATCCCTTACTGGTTGGTCTCACTGGAGGTCTGCGGTCGCGCCCCTTGTACAAGCTGGCACACCAAATCCTTGTGTGGGCCCGGGAGAGGTCCCTCTCGTTGAGAGCCACCTATATTACCGAGCATCTTAATGTAGGAGCAGACATCCTGTCGAGACAGGGGCAGAGGCCCGGGGAATGGATGCTTCACCCAGAAGTGGTGGAGCAGATTTGGAGAAAATACCACAGGGCAGAGGTGGACCTCTTCGCATCTCGAGAGAACACACAATTTCCCCTCTGGTACTCTCTAGTTCATCCAGCTCCTCTGGGACTGGATGCCATGGTACAGACATGGCCGAGGCTCCCTCTGTACACCTTTCCTCCGATCGCTCTGCTCCCTGGAGTTCTGGCGAGAGTGCGACAGGACGAGGTAAGCCTATTGCTTGTAGCACCGTTCTGGCCGGGCCAAGTTTGGTTCTCGGACCTGATATCTCTTCTAGACAGCTCTCCGTGGGAGATACCAATCAGGAGGGATTTTCTCTCACAAGCGGGGGGCACAATAGTTCACCCCCGTCCAGAGTTGTGGAGTTTGAGAGTGTGGCCTCTGAGGGGGCGCATCTCATAGCCACGGGCCTCTCAACCGAGGTGGTAGAGACCCTTCTCCAATCCAGAGCTCCATCTACGAGAAAGCTGTATGGCCTAAAGTGGAAACTATTCACTTCATGGTGTAAAGAATGCCAGCAAGATCCAGTTAACTGCCCAGTTGGTAAGTAAAAAAAAAAAAAAGGTTTCAAAGTTGCACGTAAGCAGCTGAAAAAAACTGATACAAAAAATACAAACTGTATTAGAAATCCAAATTATGTTATATTTCAGGTGAGAGAAAGTTAGCAGAACGTTTCTGTAACTTCCAATTAACGCTGAAATTACAAGAAGACCTTTCAAAGCAACCCTTTTAGAAGCTAAACTTAAAGATCACTTTCAAATGATTCCTAATAATTCTCTGTGATGTTTAGGCTCTTGTGTCAGTACTGTCCAGACCAGGTTAATGCTCGGGCTTCGAGAGGAACAGCGAGGATCTGATATTAGAGAGAGATTGGCGTGTAGGTTTCTGTGCCATCAGGACGCTCAGATGAATTTTAACACATCTCCCACACACACACACACACACCAGATGCACGCATCCCTCGTCCGGAGCCCATCCAGCCGGTGGTTGTCAAGGAAACACACGCGTCGTGTTTGAGCCAGTCATGAAGAGTGTCACCCGTTTGTTTTGAGCTCCTCGGGTGAGTTTGAGCTGGTGCTCCTGACGGTGCTTGCCGGTATACTGTCGCCAACATCCTCAGCGCTCGTAATTATGGAAGAAGTTTGACTTACTTAAATACTACAGCTGCCAGAAGACGCGCGCTCTCTGTCTCTCTGCAGGCACACGCATTTATCTTCAAATACAAGTGCGTCTCTCCAAATGTCAGCCGTGAGATTGAGTATCCACCAGAGAATCTGCTCAATTAGGCCCTGCCTATGAATTATGCTTCACTCATTAAAGCTCAGCCTGACGACGTTTATGTAAAACATCTCACACACTCTCGTTTCGGAGCGGTGCTACAACACTCACACACACTGACACACCGCTAACGTGACTGTTTCACACATACACACACAGCTTCAATGGAGGTCATCAATCATCAATGAGAAATAATGTATATTTACGTCTGTTTCTCACACAAAGCATTGTGTGAATTCTACTCAGCTAACACTCTGATGAGGTTGTCTCAAAGGTCAGAAAGTAACCTTAGGAGAACGTTTGTTTAAAGCAGAGTTAGGTTCCATTCACACCAAGAGCAATAACTATAAAGATAACAAGTGAAGCATATTGTCTGTTTATTTTAAGCACATGTGCATCTGTCACTTTAAATTCTCACACTTGTTATAGCAGGATGGCCTCTGATTGGCTGTCAGTCATATTGTTCATCAGCTGGAAATGATTTACCTGGAAAAATTACCTTTTTAATGCTAAACATCATACTTTTTTCAGAAACAATTTAGTTTAAATTCATAGCTTGTTAGCTGGTAAGGACCACTTCCTCTTACATACTTTTGTGGTGCTGTTTTTGAGCTGAGTAGCTGTTCAAACTGTCTCTGCCTGCCAGCAGTGGCGGTCAGAGAGTTTCAGCCGGACACTGGACACTCTGTTCCTCAGGCCGTTCCTGCAGACACGAGATTGAGACTCACTGGAGACCCTCAGACATTTAAAGATTCATATGGCCCTCCTGGACCAGGTGCCCTGAGCATGTGCTCAAACAGCCATATCCAGCCGCAGGAAGCTCATTTATAATACAGCTGAAACCAGTGAATCAACATGATCTCTTACAATAATGGTTTTTATGAAGCGTCATAAAAATAACTGCAGTCAAATGCATATCGCTGTTTGAACATGTTTTTGAATTATTACTTAGCTTCTTCGTCATTTTGTGACACTTTCAAAGTAAAACTGTCCAGCTACTGACACTAAAACCTTAAGGAGTATAACATGGGAAGGAACGTGAATCTGAGCTTATTTTATTTTGTTTTATTTGCTGTATAGTTACAGTTCACAAAGTAAATGTCTTTTTAGTTGCGTTAACCGGTTAATGATCTATCGCATTTGGAGATAATGTAACACCTACAGCAAACCCAAGCCTAAATTAGCTAATAGTGTTAACCAAAATAAATGTTAGTTAAAACAAGTCCTTTTATTATGACTTGTGTTTCAGGAGACTTGTAACCATGTGCTCTGCATTTCAAGTGCAAATCTGTACCGGGTGCGCTACTGAGCACATTTACTACGCCAAACACAGCTAGATATATGGAACATCCTTAACACTATGATGATCTTTTAACAAAGTCATGTACAATTATAAATTCAACAGGCCCTACAGTTAATCAAAGCCATATGTTTTGCTGCCAGTTCACGCTCTCTCTGGCAATTGAACCCATGACCTTGGTATAGTGTCACAATCTTTTGTCGGAGCTGCATCAATGCTAAACTGGAGCCAGGGGCATGTGAAAGGTGCCATATCTGAATCTGAATGCAAATGCAAATGAGAAAGCTGAGGGAAGTTTTAAAAAGTTGAAAATGTGTCATTTGGAAATGCAGCGCTGATGGTTTTTACAGCTGCCAAAAGTTAATACAATAGTGAAATAGCAGGTGTGTCACAACCTCTGGTTTACTTTGGTCAAACACACTTCAGCTAGAGATGATGATCTGATTTGATGATCTGATGACGCTGTTTCTGCTCAACTTAGCCTCGCTCACATTTTCAGTGACATTTTTGGCAGAAATGCTTATTTTCCCAAATACTTTGAGAGTAATAGCGCCTTCATTCCCAGTGGACTTCCAGTGTGTGTGTGTGTGTGTTCACACTGCTGAGTCAGACATGGTTTAGCATACAGCTGCTGTTAATGTGAGAGAGCAGGTGTTCTCATATACTCCAGTCATGGTGTTTCTGGTCGTACAGTAACTGTCCAGAACAATGTCACTTCCTGTAGTGTGATGTCATTGAGGAAATTTTTCACACGTCTAACAGGGTAGCAAGTACATGGATGACACTGGAACAACCTGTGAAATATTTAGCAATTTAAATAACACTCACAAATCTCAATTCAGTGGATTCAATGCATCTACGATGTTCTTCAGCTTCTGATGCTTTTGGGAAACACAGCCCAGGAATAATGGATGTCTGTAAGAAAATGGAAGTGTATGACTCACATAATGATAATAATAATAATGATGATAATAATAATCATCATCATCAACATCATCATTATTATTACTAATATTATTATATCTACTGCCCCACAACTAGTTACCTGGGAAATGGAACAGGATACAGATGCCTTGGAAAACATAAACCAAAATATGAAATAAAACAGTTATAGAATAAACTTTTATGTGTCCTAAACACCTAAAACACTGCTGCGTTATTTTTCAGAGCAGTCGGTGCTGTTTGGAAACGGAATCAATCAAAGCAGTATGTGTGGGAAAATGTCATCGTTTGTATTCGTTCACATTGTTATGAGTAACTACAGTATAATTTAATTACGCATTTTATCTCAGTTACTGTACAATATTACAGTTAAATTAATTTAATTAATGTAACTAGTTCCTCCTCAGCACCACTCAAAACAGTGCTTGTGTTAGTCATCTAGTTCTGTGGTAGTGTTCTAAAGCTCTGACTGAGGCCTAACGAAGGTGTGACATCCACTAAAACACAACCTAAACATCTCCTCCACTTTCCTCTTCATAAGCCTCTGACCTACATACTCTATACTCTCTCTCTCTCTCTCTCTCTCTCTCTCTCTCTCAGGGTTGTAAGGACCAGATGACAAAGCTGGTTGCCGTGGTAAAGTGTGCAGGTTTCCTTGGAGAGGCTAGTGGGCATGTCCATCCGTCTGGGATGTGAGAAGCCCAGACACAGAGTCTGTTACTCTCCGGCTGATCTGTGATCAGATCTCAAACAGTCAGTCAGTCTATTACATAATACACCACTTTATTAAGCATTAAGCACATTATGTGTGATTAATAGCTGGGAACAGTCTTTGAATCAGAGCTGTAGTCAAGTCCAGCTTGGTTGAGTCCAAGACCAGACTAGTCGAGTCCAAGTCAAGACCGAGTCCTATGAGATTTGATTCCAAGTCAAGATCGAGTCCAAATAAGAGATTAAAAAAAAGCATCCTCTTCAAGACCACATACTCAACTATTGATAATGTACTGTATGTGATGTGAGAGACAGCATACTTCCTATTCGAAGAAAATCATTTAGCATTTTTATTTGTAATGATCAAAAAGCAAGGGTCTCCAAACTAGACCCTGGAAGGCACACACTTTTTTTTTTTTTTTTTTATGGTGAAACTTCATATCCATAAATGTAAATTCTCAGGAAAAACTCCATGTTTTATAACATTTAAAAATGAAATTAAGCTTTATATTGAGTACATATTGCCCTCAAAGAAACGAAAATCTGTACAAGCTTGTGTTGTACAATTTGTGTGGAGTCTTCAATGTTCTCCTATGAATTTTTTTTTTGTATTTGTTGTATTTGAATTTTATTGAAATGATAAAATAAATAAATAAATAGAAATAAATAAATAGAATGGATATGTTTTAGTGCTACTGGGCATGCACACATAAATGCAGCGTCACACTGTACAACAATGATTAGTATTTCATTATTGTAAAGGGTAAGTCTAGGGCTGGGGTAGGTGTAGACGCTAATGAAATATAGGTAGAAAACTTAATTAGAAACACTTAACTTTTCAGAACAGCAAGTGTTCCAGGGGTCATGTGACAAGAACCAACCAATCAGCTTCATCCTTTCCCGTAACAACACTGAAAGCTCGGCCAAGATGAAGAAACAGCTGATGCTAGCTGTACAAGGAAAGCCATTTTAAGAAATAAGTTGAGTAGCAGAGCTTCTGCAAGGGGTCTTGCTGGAAATCCATTTATCCTTTGCTGAAACATCTGCATCTTCATGGAGAGTGCGCGTCATAGAGCGCGAGCTAGAACAGTACTCGTTGCTTTGCAATGATTTAGGATATAGCCTAGCGTTTTCCACCTAAGTTTTTAGGTGCAACATGCGAGTGTGGTTTTGTTTTGAAGGAGAAAAAAAGCAAATTCCTGGACTCAGCCGAGTCCATCGAGAACATTTGGCGAGTCCAATGACCAAGTCTGAGACAAGTCTGAGAGCAAACACCAACGAGTTTGAGACAAGTCTGAGACGATAATAATGACTGGACTCGAGTACTACAGCCTTGCTTTGAATGAAGGTAATCCAGGGAATAGCATATCACTGAACAGACAACTAGCGTGTAGAAGTCAGTATATACTCAGAGACAATCAGCCAGAGTCAGGAACATATCAATGCTTTCTGACGGTCAAGCTTTGGCAATTATTTTAAACCATTAGACGTTTACGATTGCATATTCGGCATTTAATCTCAGAGCTGTGTTGGAGTGATGGTGTTTTACTGTGGTAAGTGTTTGACTGATCGACTCTCAGCAGCTCCCTCTAGTGACCCTCTGAGACTCTGGAGACCAGAGCGGGACTTCATCTGAAACACAGCCTGGGGCTCAGCACCAGAGAAACACACACAGTACTTGCCACTGGAAGCTCTGTCATACACCACACACACACACACACACAATGATCTATATGATAAACAGAGGATTGGTGAAAATGGTTGGTATACATTCTCATACCTTCTTTGAAATTATTTGTATTTGATTAATCTTTCAATAAATGTTTTTGTAGCGTTTAAATAATTGTATAATAACACCAAAAAAAACATTTTAATATTCTTAGAATTAAAAATTCTTAGAATTTTTATACAGCATTCTAATCACAACAACAAAATGATTATATAACGTCAGTTTGACGACAATATCAAATATCAATATCAAAGTCTTACAGCAATATGTGCAGGGAATGAATGTTCAGAAAACAAACCTAAAAACTCACGGAAGTGGTGCAGAAATTACAAACTTCATCTTTGAATCAAAACGTGACTCCAAAAATTTTATGTTAACAATAAATACAAAATAATAACATATTTGAATAATCAACGAAAGAAGTTCAAATGCTCCACTCGATAAATGTTTGAAGTCTCTCTAGAACAAACACAAAAGTGTTCAGCTAAAAAATGTATCACACCGTTTACGGATGCTAAAAGACTTTCTCTGATCCCAGTTTAATTTGTCAAGAGAATTGTGTGTAAATGATCGGCCCTGGCTTTGGCAGAACACTGTGTAATTAGTCTCCCAGACCTGCAAACAATGAGACAATTAATGTGATTGTAAAGGCCAAAAACATCATGGCACTGAACAGAAGGAAGTGGCCTGAGCGTTCACATGTGGTTTTGTGCTGAGAAAAAACCTGGATCCAAGTCTCAAAACAATATGTAGCACAGTTTTCTTCACAGGCCCCCGAGCAACAGTGAAATCAATGGAATAAATAAAGCTCTGGCATCATTGAGAGGAATCTTACGATCTGTGGAGACTGAACAGTTCATGATCTGAATCAAGTCTGCAATTAAAACCATAGTTCCCATAAAAATCAGCGTTTTGAGATGTTGTTCCAAACCTTGAAGACTTTGACGCTTCATAAAGTTCATGAAGACATTGCAAACGTAAACCCTATCTATTGAGTGGTTTAACCCAAGACTTCAGGATAGTCATAATAGTTCATTGTAAATGGTAAACAGAAACTTAAATGTGCCGCTGATGCACAAGAACAAATTTTGTTCACATTCTTCATATTCAATGATCTTGAAGGAGTAACCCCCTGGGTTTGCTTCCATCGCTACGAGTGGGTCTCAAACCCAGGTCTAACAAAGAGCCTAAAGGCCATGACCTATATTTTAACAGAATGTTCATTTCATTTTTTTCTCTCCTTTCCCCGAGTAAAGCTTATTTCAGAGAAAATTTGCAAGAAACATTTTGATAACTTAAAGAAAATGTACGCAAAATGTTCTTGCAATATATGTTGGGTTAACATTACACACACACACACACACACACACACACACACACAGACAGTGAAAGTTGTTTTAAAGTCAAACGGATTGTAATGGCATTGACGTCTGTCTGAGCGGAACAGATAATGTGTTCGACAAAAAACTGTCTGAATATTTAATGTCATGAGCAGAAACAAGATCACTCACTTACACGTGTAAGATTCTCCATCAGTGTGTTCATGACACACACACACACACACTACATTCTTCTCTGTAAAGCTCTGTTTTAAACCCTCATGAGTATTTCACTCCTGATGGGAAGACTGTCCTAAGAGACCTGAGGACAGAATATTCAGATAAACACTGCTGGTTATCACGGGTTGAATTATAGTTGAGCAAACTTCACCAAACTTCACAGCTCCACCGGATCAGTTTGAGACTCGGTTCAGACTGTAAGCGTCTCACAAGGGTTTGAACTGTGTGTGTTTGGTGTATTAAAATACCAAGGAAGATTCTCTCTCTCACACACACACACACACACACACACAGTCCTACTGTAGCTGTGCAGATAGTGCAGGATCAGGAATCTTTCTCTCTCTATTGGGGTTGTTCTATAAAAAGAAATGCAGTGTTTCGCTCCCTCTGGTGCCCATTACAGACGTGAACCACCATTAATCACACACACCAAGGCATTTCACACACACACACACACACACCAGATCTGACATGCCATTTATACTGTCTTACAGTACTGTGTTCTCACGTGTGTATAGAGATAAATGAGACACAGAGCAGCGAGAAAATCAGATGTGATGGTGTTTGTGCTCACACGTCTAAACCTGCACTTCTTCTGCTCAAAACATCATCATCAGTCAGAACTGTGCTCGCTAATATAGCACAGAAACCCTGCAATCAGCTCAGCCTTTAAAACACGCATCTCAACGAGCCAAAGAAATGCTTCCAGAGCGTTTCACATGACTTCACACGTCTGTAGAGACTCACACCTAATAAAGGGTAAGAATCAATTCAGTCATGTCTTCAGAAGCCAAAAGTGTTTGTAAGAAACAAATGCATCATTAAAAGGCTTTTAACCAAAATATATGTTTATAATCCATAATAACACTTCCTCCAGTGAAAAGTCCATCTGCTGTTGTCTCTCACATCAAAACGCAGACACATGTTAGTTTAGAGCTGTTTTATTTTGGCTTGTAAATGCTTGATCTGTGCAGACTTCTGTCCTAATTCTGTCCAAAGGTCTCTTTTATAACATTACTCAGACACTAACGCAGAGAAACACTTCTATAAATCTGATTGAATAAAATTCTATAAACCACAAATAAAGATGTTTTTTTGTTGTTGTTATTGTTTGTTTTTTTCAGAGAAGAAATATACAAACTAACCAGTATTTATCTATTTATTTTCCAGAAATGAAAGCACCTCAGTTTTATGTATTAAAGTTGTGATGATATTCAGAACAACATTACGGTGGTTGAGTGTGACGGAACTTAAACATAAAGTTTTAATTAAATCTGGTGTAGAAGTGCAGAGGGGTTTGTGTGACGGTTCATGAGGAGAGCAAATATCAGCTCAGCATGAAACCAATGGACTCTATGACATTTCCTCACTAATATAGTAAAAGAAAAAATGTGTGTGTGTGTGTGTGTGTTATCTGATGCATGATTAAGAAGTGGAGTTATTTCTCCCTTCTCCCTATTCTCTGTGAGAATAGAGCGATGGTGGAATCATTAGTTATGGGGGTCAATTAATAGACCTGGTTGTGACTGTGTGTGTGTGTGTGTGTGTGTGTGTGTGTGTGTGTGTGTGTAAAAGGGTAAAAGAAAAGCTGTCCCTGACCTTACCTTTCAGCAAATGCTTTGCAACACTTTATGATCACAATAAGTAAATTGTACTTATTTGTTGATGTAAGTACACAGGAGTTAAGGAAAAGTGTGACCTTCATCATTAACATTCAATAACCATAAGCTGCCTATGATATGGTACGTTCTAAGCAGAACACTGTTTATGTTTCTTCTTTAAATCCCTCATGACTCTCTTGGAGGGAGGTGGGGCTCTTACATGATGACATCACTCTGTAGCTCTTTTCTAATTGGCTGAATCAGTCTCCACCCTCTCCTGATGCACAGAGCGATTAATCATTTTAATGAACTGACACAGACTATAACTCATCTAAGATTACAATGTCTGTGGCAGGCAAGGTTTTAAGAAACTTTTGAGGCTGTTTTTGGCAAATAAACAAATTATCATTATACAATTTATGATTTTTGACCAATAGCAGGCATTAAACAAAATCAACCAATCGTGTCGCGCAAGGCAACGTAATAAAGTAATTTCAGTTCTAGAGCAGTCTTCATTATGGAACACACACATACACACACAGGACGATAAATGAGACATTAAGCTGGATGTTATTGGAAAGTCATGTTAAACTCTGTTAGACACACATCTGAAACACAAGAACACACACAGAGCACAGAACGCCATCAGTAAGAGAATAAAACAACAGCCAGAAGCTGCAGAGTTTGTTCCTCCTCAGAAAGACGGGAATAAGAGCCAGATCCCGAGGGAGAGGAAACAATGTCGCTCCCGCTGATCCGTAACGACTAATTACCAACCGCAGCAGACTGGATTCAATTTACTCGCTCCTCACCGATGCTGCTCTCTCTGAGCGACACCTCACCTCTTTCTCTTTCTCTGTACAGTCACTTCATCAGGCAGATGAACAGAAATGCATATTACACAGAAATGCAGTATAACAGAGCATTGCATCACATGCAGGTATCTCATGTAACGTATGTGAGAAGAAACCCGGTTAATATTCATCACGTTGTAACAGCTGTGCACACATCACCTCTATCACCTCTATCTGTGGCATTAACCTCACAAAATTTCACAAATGTGCCTACAGACATTTATTAATTGAAACGTATACCTTACAGATAATTTTGGTATAAAACAAATAAGGTGATCACATTCATTTTAAACTTTTAAAGACCTAACACTTTAACAAACTCTTATTACTTTCCATCTTCACGAGTCTCTCCGCTGGTCTGCCCGAGAGCTACGGGAGGACAATACTAGTTAGCGCAGCTTTACCAGGAAAATGAGCAAGTGACATTATTCAGGATGCACTGAAAAGCTACAAGAACACACTCTACACAGCATATACTCCATGCAATTTGAGAAACAATAATAATACTGTGAAAACAAATATGATTTACAGTGACGCTGTTTGCTAGCTAGACTAGTTTGCTCTCTGACCGTCCAATCCACGCAAACACTGATGTTACCGTAAATCTGATTGGTTACGCCAACATTTCACTGCCATTGATTTTAAGCTACAGAAGCCTTTGCTGTTGATTCTGAAGGCCTTATATATATATATATATATATATATGTATGTATATAAGCATTTGACGATTTTACATACAAATAAATAAATAGATAACTTGAATTATTATTTTTTTTACTTTTTAATTTCACATATTTTTTATATCTTAAAAAGGTTATTATAACTCTCTTATAAAAGTTAATTGAGTGCCTTTAACAGACAGTCGTTTACGGGTGTGACATTTACGTTCTGGCCAATTGTCAAGCGTTATTGTAGTATTACTCAAACACTCATTATAGTCATTTAATACTTAAACTTGCATGTGTTCTTTTATAATGTGTGTGTGTGTATATTATTGTTGTATATCAACTATATAAACGTGTGTGTGTATATGTGTATATATATATATATATATATATATATTGTTTACTACAATAGTTAACAATAATACCACTGCTGGTAACTATCTATTGGCCCAGAGCAGTGTTAAAGGAATACACCACTCTTTTTTGTAAATAGGCTCCACAGAGTTAATCAGTTGAGTTTTTTATCATTTTTGCATCCATTCAGCTTATCTTTGGGTCTGCACTTTCAGCTGTAGCTTAGCATAGATTAATGAATTAGCATCTCCCTCAAAAATGACTAAAGAGTTTAATATTTGTCCTAGCACCTGAAAATGCTGGGGACAATATCACTGCGCCTGCTGCACTCATGGTACCCCAGCAAAGCTCCTTAATTATCACACTGGAATAAGAGTACAGTTCCTAGCCATATCAGCCTAGAAAATCACAACCTTTCTTTTTAAGTTGGTCTTAGTACACAATGTAGCTATTGAAGAGTCAAGTTTCAAATAGGACAAATATTGAAACTCTTTGGTCATATCAGACTCCAAAGACAAGCAGATGAGCTACAGATAAAGCTCTCCACCAGCCCCGGAGATCGACTGAATGGATTCAAAAATGGTAAAAATGTTTAACTCTAGACTATTATATTATTATTTTTTAAAGTGGCATGTTCCTTTAACACGTTTGTGTTGTTGAGCTCAGACTGACTATCAGAGTATTTGTCAGAGAGCTTGTTCAGTACATTCCCGTTTATCCTGAATAATCACATTCAGCTAGACTCATGTTCGACTGGCTTTATGACCTCATTACAAATGTTTGCCAACTAGCGGCTCATAATCAGCTCTGCTCTTAATAAAGGCAATTACACACAGTTTGCTGTGTTCACTACAGATCTCATAGTTTGCTCTGCCGCCTGATTCCTGACTAGCTGCATTACTGGATTCCCTTCTTTCTTTATTGCCTTCAAAGAAAGTCACTTTGCTACTGTCCATCTGTTAACAATGCCCTAGCAACCACCTATGACACCTTCCAACTGCCTAGCAACTACTGAAATCACCAACTGCATAGCAACTGTGCAGAACACCCTGGCAACCACATGCCAGTGCCCCTAGAACAGCCTCCAAAATGCCTAGCAACACCTTGGAAACTGCATGACAATGTCTTAGTGACACTCTAACAACCACGAGAACACCATTTTTATTTTATTTTTTTATAAAACGGTTGTTAAATTTAATTGTAAATTTAAACATGATCGTATATACTATGCTGAATTATGAATAGTCTAAAATAAATTATCCAAATTAACACTATTATGACTGTTTAATAGTTACATAAACCGTTTAAAAGGCAAATACAATATTATTTGGTCACTTAAATTTAGGCGGAATCTCACAGTTAAGTCAAGTCAAGGCACTTTTAACAATACAGATTGTAGCAAAGCACTGAACATTATCAAATGGGAGAACAGAGGAGCTAAGCCATTCAGGGCTTTATAAGTAATTAACAAGATTTTAAAATCTATACGATGTTTGATAGGGAGCCAG